>PVIU01009527.1:40172-75820 GCA_004026605.1 Ondatra zibethicus | reverse complement strand
GTTTGCATGCAAATGGATGGAAATAGAAAACGCTATCCTGAGTGAGGTAACCCAAACCCAGAAAGATGATTATGGTATGTACTCACTCATTAGTGGACCCTAGCTATAAAATAAAGGTCACCAAGCACTTAGCTCGCAAGCCCAGAGAAGCCGAATAACTAGGTGAACCCAAAGAAAGCATACACAGAACCTCCTGGAAGTTGGAAGCAAACAGGATCATCAAGCAAAAGTTGGAAGCCAGGGCGGGGATAGAGGTGGGAGAAATTTCATCCGATGGATGGAGATAGAGACAGAGACCCACATTCACATCAGAGCAATGGATTGAGCCCCCAAGGTGCAGGTGAAGAGCAGAAGGTGGGAGAAGATGAGTTAGGAAGTTAGGACCGTGAGGGGCTGGTCCACCTACTGAGACAGTGTGCCTGAACTAATGGATGGCCTGTTTTGGCTAGTCCATCTGGCCAGCCAGTCTTGAGGAAACTCATATCTCCGCATGCCTGTGACCCATGCCTGCCTTCCACCTGGGTGGTGCTGGGGATCCTTTTTCTAGACCAACATACGTTATTACTGACAAACACAGCACTAATCTCGTGAATTTTTCCCAAACCTAATCTTCATGTGATAAAACTGGTGTCAAGAAAGTCACTGTCTAACAGTCAGTGACAGAAGCTTGAGTGCTGAGCTTTTCTTGACTTTCCATGTCACATCTGCTCAATGGCTATTTTATTAAGAATGCAGTATTGATCCCTAGTGCATGAACTGGTTCTGTGGAGTTCATCCCCTATGGAGGGATACCTTGTTCATCCTAGATACAGGGGGAGGGCCTTGATAATGTGATAGACTTTGTTGACTCCTCTCTGAGGAGTGGATGGGGGGTGGGCTGGGGAAGGTGGGAGGAGTAGGATGAGGGGAGGGAGAGGGAAGTGGGATTGGTATGTCAAAATAAGATTGTTTTGAAAATAAAGAATTAAGCATCCACATTCCTAATAAAAAGTTAATGATTTTACTCTTTTCCCATTCTAATTCTTTATTATAACTCATCTAATTTGATATAAACTTCCTATTTTGCTTTAGAAAATCCATTTATACCACCATGTCGCAAGTCAACACTCCACTACACTTAGACCTATCTGAAAACCTGGATCCACAGAGAGACATTTTCTAATTTCAAATCTAGGCTAAGCTCTTGAATTACATACTCCCATGGCACATTTGGCACCTCTATAATTACCTGTTCAGTGTCTGCTTTTCAAAATTAATTGCAAATACCATAAGGAATAGACTGCCTCTGTGCTGTGTCACTCATTCCCTGGTGTTTGGTAATAGTAAATGGTTAACAATTCATTAAGTGAAATTATGAGATAAATCATTCCGATTTACCTACTTACTGTCATAGCATGAAAGTCACTGGCAACGAATGTAAGAAACAACTCTGTAAATATGAGAGGGATATAAAAAAATAAGTAAGTATGAACTAAAGATTATTTTCAGGATATTGTTTTGATACTAGTAGAGGTAAAGGAGTAAATTGTAGCAAGTGGTTCAAATGGTTTCTGAGAGCTGCATGACTTGTAACCTTGACAGCCGTACTGAAATCATGGACTGAAATAATGATATGATGGGTGCTCTTGAAACATCAGAAACAAAGCACGCATTTTCTATTTCTCAACTACAGTAAAGCGGGAATCATAAAATCAATACCTTTGATCACAGCATATTTAATAATTCTTACATGGATTCTTGCAGTCCAGAAAGCATTATGAAACCCAAGGGTTATACCTAGGCATAAGAGCCACATTCAAGGACAAAAGTGTGCAGAATGTTTAATGAACAAAAGACATTGCAAACTCTCACAGCTTCTCAGGTACTAATGTGCCAGAGAAATCCATAGAGTTGAATTTGATCTGCCTTTCTCCCCTGGGAATCTCATATTGAAGTTGTCCCTGAATTTTCCCACAGCTAATCCTATCACAAGACTTAGGAGAATAGCGAAAGTGTATAATAGATCTTTCTTTTTACTTAAAATTCTTCCTAGGACAAAGAAAAAAGGTTTAAAATGTGGTTTCCATTATATATTATTCCCCTTTATTTAAAAACAATTTCTTTGTAGATCTTCTTTCCCAAGTGAATTTTAACACATAACCAATAACCATTGACCTTTTGCTCCGGCAAAATAGTGTTGAATACAGATTACTATAAATCCCTCTGAAAGCAAAACAGAAGAGGGTAATTTAAAGGAATAAAATGTTAACCTGCTTTGAATTTCTGCCACTCTGGGGACCTGGACTAGATAGTCTCTTAGAACTGTCTAGTCATGTGACAGTTGCCCTCTCTCTCTTTTAAAAATGTTTTTTGAATTATAGATTGAAATAGTCACTTAAAAGATTTCGATTTTATTCAGTATTAAATATTCTGATGGGAAAGTTAAAATACAACAGATTACTAAGTACACTAGAATGAACACAATTGCTTCACTCAAAGGTTTTGCATAATGGATATCTTTAACAATTAACATGATGGAATAGAAATGAATTGTTATATTAATAATGCATAAATGTCACAATGAGGATTCTAGTTGTTTTTCTACCATTCAGTACCTAGGTGGAAAAACAAAAATATAATGGTTTGGAAGAAAATTTAAAAGTTCTTTGCTGAAGAGCAGGCCATCAGTCAATGCTCAGGGTTCACCTTTTCTGCCCACCAGGAAACTCTAGAGTTTCTTCACTAAGTTGTCTTCACTGTCGCTCACTCACAGAAGTTTCTTATGCTTCCCTGAGAGGTTTGTCATTGGCTTAACATTTCATATGTTTCATATAACACATAAATTATCCGTATATGACGTAATTATTAATCTTTAACATATGAAAATCCCAATTCTTACGATATTTTAACAGGACTTTAAATGTAAACACACAGATATACAATATAAATATATATGATGAAATTAAAGTATAATTCCAGCATAATTTCCTTCCCTTTCTTCCCTCCAACCCTTCTCATGCGGCCCCCTTAATCTCTCTCAAATTAATTATCTCTCTTCATTTATTTATTTATTAACTTTTGGTTTTTCAAAACAGGGTTTCTTTTGTGTAACCTTAGCTGTCCTGGAGTTCTCTCTTTAAAGCAAGGTAGCCTCCAACTCAAAGAGATCCACTTACTTCTGCCTCCCTATTGTTGGGATTAAACACGTGAGCCACCACATATACACGTATATATATATTGCTTTGGAAATATCATGTATATATACACACACATGATATTTCCAAAGCAATATATTGCTTATATCTTTGGAAATATCATGTAGATTACCTCAGTACCACATTTAATAACATCACTTTATTGTATAATTATTATTTGCAAATCCAATGAATAAAAATACAAAGAAACATGTAAAAACTGTAACATTACTTATTTACAAATAAAATATTGTTCTAACACATAAATTATGAAACCTAAACTTTACAAACCACGTAAGATACAAAATTACTAACTGATTCCTGGCAGTGATGCTTTACCACCAAAAATTTTACAGAGTCTATTCTTCTTACAGCAACAATTATTTTCAGGATTTCGTGCCTTAAAAAATTCAAAACTCAATGAATTTATGTGTTAGCCTTTGAAAAACCACAGCTCATGTTCTTATTGAATGTTATTTTTTTCCCAAACAAGTGTTTCAGCATGGATTTAAAAACTTTTTGTATTCTTAGTATTAAAATCTCTGTATTCTTAGTATTAAAATATCTTTGTATTCTTAGTATTAAAATCTCTTTGTATTCTGCCATTAGATAATTGTTTTGTTATAAAGTATCTTTCAAAATTATAGATATGCATAAGGCTAAAAGGTGCTCTTGTGATGGTAATGAATGCATTGTACAATTAAGTATTAATTTTACACATGTGACAATCATAAAAAAAAAAACCAAATGTGTTTAGTGAGGCATACAAATAACCACAGCACTCAGGAGGCAATGGAGGAATCACATGTTCAAAGCTATGGAAGGGCATGTATGAAAATACTGTCGTGTAGAAACAAGGCCTGCAGTTGTTGCTCACCAATAGTCTACATCTATAGCAAGTACCATGCCTGGGATGATACACACAGACATACAAAACTGCAACATCCACTCGCCCTAAGAAATTTATATCATTGCACGTTCTCATCTCTCTACCTTTTGGAAACTGAGGCATTTGTCTATAATGTGGAAAAAAAGACAGAAGGACTTAAAAACAGCACAAGGATGATGCTGCCCAAGCAGAATTCTCTTTTTAGGTCATTACATCATAGCAAAACACAGGCAGCAGGAGCATCAGAAAGACTGTATATTCCACGGGTCAAGGACGGCTCCTTGTCTTCCCATGTTGTGGTCCACAAAGCGGTAGGACACACGTGAGGAGGCATCTGAGTGGCTGTGCTAATCTCATCAAGGATCCCAGATACTCACTACTCTGTAAGGTCATGCAGGAGCCACCAGCAGCTGCAGTCTAGAAACAGGACAAAGATATACATCACTGGGATGTGGTTTTCAATGACGTACATCACAGTTTCACCTAGAGTTACCTGTGTGACACTGTCACACGTTAGTTGCCATGAAGCACAGTCTAAAACCCAGTCATTCAACAGAAAGGAACATCCAAAGGGTGGTCTATCAAAGTTCACACTGAAATAATTAATTATTTTTCCAGCAAGTGAAGTCATATTTAATAATATTTCCCAACACGATTTTTGGATATCTTATCTCTAGTTTTGGTGTTATTATTGATTAAATTTGATCCTTTAAAAACTTAACATTCTCCATGTTCAGAATTATGTATTTTTATTTAAATTAACAATTGTCAAGGTCCCCCCTTTGTAAACTGAGCTAACATAGGAATATTTTTATTTATTTTTTATTTCTTGGTTTGTTTTGATTGAGACAAGAAATCATGTATGTCTGACTTGGCTTGAACATGCTGTGTACCTTTAGCTTTTCATCCTCCTGGCTCCATCTTCTAAATGCTGGGATTACAAGCTATATACACTATCATACCAGATTAAAGTTTTATTTAATAATAAATTTTAGTCCTCTTTCAGACACTGAGATGCCTCAGTAAGTATACTGTTAGTCATAAAAGCGGAGGAACCCGAGTTTGATCCCAACCACCCATTTGTGGCACCTGCCTGTAAACCCAGTGAAAGGCAACAGAGACAGGAGGGTCCCTGGGGCTTGCCAAACCTACATTCATCAAGGCCAATGAGAGACTCTTTCTCAAAAAAAATTAGATGAAGAGCAATTGAGAAAGATACTCTATGTCAAACTTGGGACTCCACTCACATGCCCTACTAAATACAAACACATATACTGACAATATTTATACATGCTCGAAATATTATTTATACTATATCATCACTACTTTTGAAGTAGGGACAATTAAAATTTATTTTAGGTACACTTTTTATAATATAACAGTGTACTAGGAACAGATGCTTTACATTGGCCTCTGCGAGAAAGGTGTAAGGCATAATTCTGAATGTAAATGCCAAGCATTCAAGTATATGATTCTACATGACTCTTTTTATTGTGAAGGTTTGTGATACTGTGAGCTGATATCGTTTCTCCATTTGATTTTCCATTTATGTGACTCAATAGATATTACTGAATAAAAATATATGCTTTCTTATATGTAATTATCCTGAGCTATACTGGAACCTTTTAACTGACAGAGGATCACCTGACTGTTAATATTCAATGAAGTAGCAATAATAAGAAAAGTGATTTACTTCCTGTATCCTAACATTAGTCTGAAATATATTTTTATATTAGTAAATACAATACTTATCGTCACAGGGCTTGAACTCAATTTTATGCAAATTATATTAAATTCACAACTGGTTATTTACTGGCATTTGTGTACAAATACACAAATGAATGCCAGCAAAAACAGATAAGATTTAAGGTCACAGAAAGTACTAGGCAAAGATTTTTTTCTGTTGATAAGGTAAACTAAAAACATGTCTTCATTTAAATGGTGAGGTTCCCACATTTAGCAAAGAAGTAAACCATGGAATCTGTCCCATCAAGGATTAATGCATGATGAATGCAGAACAAGTGACCTGCTGCTACCTTGGAGGAACAAACTCATCTCCTCCAGTGCACGTTTTGATTCAAAGGAAGATAAAGGAAAACCACTTCTTTTGTTCCTTGCTACCCTTTCTGAGCAGGCATAGACATTTAAATTCATCTGTTTTTCTCACACAAATGTTTGCCTCTCCCATCCCCGCAATATATCATTACCTTCCTTTCAGTCCCTGAAGTAGTCAGACCCAATACAAAGGATGCCTGAGATCATTCTGTTTCAAATCTAATTAGAAAAGATAAGGGGCAAAAAGTTAACTGAATAAGCCAGAAAAAGAAATGGCTGAGTAGAGAGTCTGTAGGGAGTACTGATTAGAGAAGTTGGATGCCTTTGGAAGCTACTTGTTCTTTCTGCATATGGGAAAGTTCAGACTGGAGGAAGAGCGGAGTCTTTGAATTGGAACAGGTGGATTGACAGTCACCGAACCTTTTGTCAGCACCAGCAGGACCGGAAAACTCTCAGAAACTAGTGATGATACCTACTTCACAGTTTAGGTCATGAATAATAGGACAATGGAAAATAAAATGCAGTCATTTGGCTCTGGGTGGCAGAAAGTTAGAGAAAAGGGGAACTCAGAACTTTCACTTTATAGCTCATTTACTCAAACATTTGAAAACAGATTGCAATTGACTAAATTTTATGTCTTGTTTTAAACAAGTTTTTCTGTATGTGTTCCCGTCCCCTCCTCCTGTCTCTCCTCTCTCAAATCCATGATTTCTTGAGTGATCATGATTATATATATATATATATATATATATATATATATATATATATATATATATATATATATATTCAACCATGTCCATTTAACTTGGCTCACATGTCATGTACCCAGGAGTGATGACATGGCATTGGGCATCCTATGCAGAATCCAGTCATTGGAAGAAAGTGATTCCCTCTCTCCTACAGCCATTAATCACTTATAGCTCTCCATCTAGGGAAGGGGCCATGTGGAAATCCCCTGCTTATGGTGCCGTGGCAGCTAGTGTTATCATGTTAGTCTTGTCCAGATGGGTATATTGTTGAGAGACCACAAATACAGCTCCCCTGCAGCCCTCATATGAAGAAGACACTACCTAACTGTAACAAACTGCATGATCTTCCAGGTCCAGCAAGTTTTTGCCCTGTGCTCTGTGATTTTACCTGAACCTTATGTAGAAGTTGCATCGTACATGGATGAGGTGGGGATAGGCATGCCACAGTCACTTAGTCTCTGCATTCTCATGATTTGTAGACCTCTGTAACAGCTTCCTTCTGTCACAAAATGATGTTTCTTTGATGAAGGATGAGAATGACGCATACCTGTCAGACGTTTGCCGAGAACATACAATGATGTGGGATGTCCTTCTGTATAGGTGTAGGTTTTATTGGTTAATGAATAAAGAAGCTGCTTTGGCCTGAGATAGGACAGAATATACCTAGGCAGGAAAACTAAACTGAATACTGGGAGAAAGTAGGCAGAGTCAGTGAGACACTATATAGCAGCCAAGGAGAAAATAAAAGCCACTAGCTGGAACCTTGCCAGTAGGCCATGAGCTTTATGGTAAAATATAAAATCATATAAATGGGTTAATTTAAGATGACAAAGCAGGCTAGAAATATGTTTAAGCTTTTGAGCAAACAGTATCGCAAACAATATGGCTTCTGAGTGATTATTTCAGGTCTGGGCAGCTGGGAATGAACGAACAGGCTCCAAGTACAAATTGGTGCCAATGTGGCCAACTAAATCCACTTAAAGCCTGAGAAAGAGTGAAAAAGAATTCTAGACCAAGAACAAACAAACACAACAACAACAACAAAAAAAAAAAACAAAGAAAAAGTTTAGCTGCATTTTTTTTTTTTCCAGATAGGCTCTGTTTGTTGGCAGCAAGCAGAGATGTGATTCCTTTAAAAACAACAGTGGCTTCCCGGTTCACTTGCACAAAGGGCTCTGATTCTTTTGGGGGGACTGGCTATGGAGCATTTAAATGGGGTTTATGAGCAGAGTGCTACAACTTGCTTAATAGCAACACAGGCTCACTGTGTGCCTGAAAATGGGTCAATACATATGGTTCTCAGAGGCAGTGAACATGCCTTTGACATGTTGGACTGGGCAGAGCCAACAGGCAAGACTGTGGAGTTAGTCCTAGTCATGCCTGCTTAGCATTTAAAAGAAACAGTGTTCCTGGTAAAAATATTACAGATATTCAGTAAAGACAGATTCAGACAGAAATAATCCTCTGAATGAGACACAGTGTGTTTGAAAAAAATGTATGTAGGCTTGGGAGAAAGAAGAAAAACAATATAGACTGGTTATAAAAGGAAGTAAATGGTTTTAAAAATAAAACAAAGTCCTTAAAGAGACATAGTACAGACATTCATAGATTAAAGGAGTAAAGAAAAATAAGCCTTGTAAAGATGGATAAACCCAGAGAGTCTGAATTGTGTACATTAATGTGTTTTCTTTGAATTTCTAACTGTAAATAAGCTAAGTACAGAGACTTTTCACTGTACAAGCTGATAAGCTAAATTAACATATATGTTTTCGAGATATCCTGACTCCAAAATTTGGGTCTAAGGATATGTTGCTTTAGAAAAGAGGTTCTGCTTTTATTTCCATGGAGGATGAGAACCTGTGAATTCCTTCCAAACTAGAGTGATTTGATGGACCAAGAGCCCCCTAAAGGTTGCTGTGAACACCCCCAAAATTACTTTGCCCTACATAAAGCAGGAAGAAGTTTGGAGAGAACTATGCCCAAATTCCTAAATATTGTTTATAAATGTTTGTTTATATTTAAAGGGGGATATGCTATAGAGATAAATACTTTGCATTGGTATGGATCTTGGTTTATTGATACAAATTTAAAGTCAATTTTATTATATGTATATTTCTGTCTCGATTAAGGTATTGTGTTTATGCAGTTCATTCAAAAATATAATTTATAATTAAGAAATAAGAGTTAATAGATAATCATCTATAATAGTCCAACTTGTAGTCATGTTAGTTAGGTTTTCTAGATGTACAGAGATTTATTTCAGATGGATAGTTATTCTTCAAACCTTTCAAAAACTAACAGAATATGATCTTTAAAATTTTTTAAGAACTTAGGACTTTTCTCCTCATTGAGACACATTAGCTCCTGGTAGCACCAATATACTACCAATTAAAAGGACTTCGAAGAGGCTCCTTATGGAGTTTACTAGCCATTTGGGCAAAAAACTGCTCTTGCCTGGACTGCTTAATATTATGCTGTATGAACTGAACATGCAGGACACACAGAGAAATGACTGCTGAACTTGCCTAAAGGTGAGATGGTCCTTCAGAGTTCCTGCTTAATGAAAGAATCAGTCAGACATTCTGCAGGACACAGAAGAAAGTGACTGACAAACTGCCAATATAGGTGGGACTGTCTTTGAAATTTCCTGCTTCATGGAAAAGTCTGCTGGATACTATCTATGTGCCTGTAGGCTGAAGATGAGTGCCCCAATGTTACAGAAGAACTTTGGGTGATTGTCCAGACAGTGAAATGTCTCTGTCAGTTCTAGAGTTTTGGATATTGCTTACAATGCACTTCCTGTTTACTTAGGCAATATTATATCCTTCTGTAGTCTTTGATGGGGTTGAAGAATAGCTAGTTATAATTTTCCTTAGTTATCATAAAATATAAAGTAGATATAAATATTATAATTGTAATTCTTGCTTGATAACTGTTTTGTTATATGTAATTTTACTATGTTAAAGTTAAAACCTTCCTTTATATTTAGATAGAAAAAAAGAAGTGATCTGGGGTGTCATTCTGTACATGTGTTGCTTTTATTGGTTAAGGAATGAATAAGAAGCTGCTTTGGCTTATTATGGGGCAGAATAGAGCTAGGCAAGAAAATTATACTGAATGCTATGAGAAAGTAGGCAGAGTGAGCTAGAACCTTGCCGGTAGACCACAACCCTCATGTTAAAATATAAAATAATACAAATGGGTTAATTTAAGATGTAAGAGCTAGCTATTGGCCAAACAATATTGCAAATAATATGGTTTCTGATTGATTATTGTGGGTCTGCATGGCTGGGAACAAATGAGCAGCCTCCGACTACGTTAAAATGCAAAATTTCTAAGAAATATTTAAAATAACTGTAAGAAGAACAATTTGTAAGTTAGACATTAGAAAATGTGGCCTAAATAAATACATTTTGCCACATACTTCTGTTATCCAGTAGTTCCCCTTAATTTATTCATAGCTAGAATATTTTACAGAAAATGCTTCAAGAATAGCAAGAATCACTGAATTTTAATGTTAGTCAAAATGTTATATTTTCCTGAAATTTCACTCTTCTTATAGCTAAATAAAATTCCCCATGTGCATATACCAAATTTGCATTGTCTACTCATCCATTAATTGACATGACTAAACTACTTATACTCTCTTGCTATTGATAGTATAGCAGCCATAAAGATATGCAGATATCTCTGTGGAGTCCTTTGGAAGAAATGGGTTGTAAGGTGGTTTTATTTTTAAATATTTTGAAAGTTTGCATATAGACTTTTGTAAGGGTCTTGCCAATTTACTCTGCAGTTACTGTGAGTAAAGGCCTTTCTTTCTCAGATCCTCAACCAGCTTTGTTGTCCTTCACTTTTCTGTATTCTTGGGATTCCTCAATTGTTTTTCTATTGTGTGTGAAATTATAATGTAATTATATCACTTCTCACTTTTCCTTACTCCCTCAAATCCCTCCACCTCTCTCTTTGATCTCTTTAACACTACTGCCTCTTTTTTCATTAATTGCTGTTACATGTATTTATGTACAACCAATCAAAATACAGAGTTATGGAACACAGTCCCAATGGATACAGCTACAGGATTTCTTCTTTAAAATCTGCATTGCCCTGATGACTAAGGTTGTTGGACACTTTTTAAAGTATTCAGTGGGAATCTATGGGTTTTCTTTAAGAATTCCCTGATGTGATCATCTCATTGACCCATGAACATGAGCAGTCTTTCTCTCTTCAGTGTTCCCCTCAATATCTTTCTTGTGTATTACACTTTTCATTGTACATTGATACCTTTGTTTAGGATTGTTAGAAAGTTTTCATTTGTTTTCCTGGTTTCTGTGTTGTCATCTCTGCTAAAAGTGCAAAGAAAACCTACTGATTATTGTACAATGATTTGATTTTTAAGTCTTCAACTAAAAGTAATAATCATAACTAAACATTCTTGTGAAGTCTTTAGTGTATTTAAAATGAAGGATAATGTCATCTTTAAATATGAATAATATGTTGTTTTTCCTTTTTAAAAATATCTTACTTCTGTAGCTAAGAATTTAAGTTTTTAATTATTTTTTAATTTCATTTTACATTCCAACCACAGTTTTTCCCCTGCCCTGCCCCTGTTTCTCTCCAGCCCACCTCTACCCACTCCTCTCAATAGGTAAGGACTCCCAGGGGAAGTAAACAAAAATCTTGCACATTAAGTTGGGGCAGGATAAAGCCCCTTCCCCCTGAGATAAGACTGAGCATAGCTAGACATAAGAATTTAAATTTTATGTCCAACAATAAAGACTGATGATCCCTATCTCTATTCTTACCTTTAGAAAAAAATTAATTTAGAAACGATTAGTAATAGTTTGGAAAGTAAGAACACTCAGTTTCTAGTTCATTGAGAGTTTCTTCATGAACTGATGCTGATTATGTTAAAGACTTGTTCTGAATCTATTGAGATACATGTGATATTTTTGTTGATGATTTTGTGTATGATGTTACACTTATTTGTATATATTGAACTATCTTGCATTACTAGAATGAAAGCAACCTGAGCATGGTATAATAGATATAACTAAATAGATATATAATAGGTATATATCTATTATATATATAACATATAATATTATAATAGATATATATAAATAGATATAACTAAAGTGTTATGAATTTGGCTTGTAAGTAGGCATGCATGTTTATCAACTGCATTTTCTCTTTTGTTGCTTTGATTGTGTTTTAAAATTAGAGTAGTATTGATGTTGTGCAGCAATATTAGAAGCACTCCTACTACTCCAGTTTTGTGGAAACTTTTGAGGGGCATTGGTGTAAATAATTTTTTAATGATCTGGTAGAATTCATCATTGAATCTGTGTTATACTGCATTTTCCTTTGCTGGAAAGCTCTTCAATATTATTTAAATCTCAATATTAAGCTAGTTAATCTTTTATTATCACACTTAAATTTGCATGGTCAAATGTGTTTAGAAATGTTTTTGTTTCTTCTAGATCTTTTGATTTATTAGATTATAATTTGTCAAAATTATTTTCATAAACCCCCGTATGGAAGGAACAAATTTTGTAAGATCTTTTCTTTTGTTCCCAATTGTATTAATGTGGCTCTTCTCTCAATTTTTTCTTAATAGTTTTTGCTGTGGGACAATAGTCTGTACCCCGTCACTTGTATTTTAAATAAACGCTGATTGGCCAGTTTGTTATCCTAATCTCTTATTATGGAGTCTCAAAGAGGGAAAAAAATCTCCAAATTCATCCCAGAAGTAACACAACAACAAAAATGTTTATAATGCCCACACTCTTGATCAGTTCATTGACAGTTATGGATTGTTGTGATTTATTTTTCTCCTTGGGAGAAATGTGCTTTCTTTTGAATAAATTATTGCACCTCTGCCTTTGTACTGATTTTATAAAATCCCTTACCTTCCATCAGAGGTGCAATTATTAATAAACAGGAAACATGAACTCATCACTAGATGACATTTATCTTGGTTCTTCTGCCTCCTTAGCTAAGACAGTTGAGGATAAGTTCTTCCTAAATGTGTTGCTTTGACATTACATGATGAGAACTTGTGACTAACAATAGCAGCAAAGAATCCAAATTAATTTTGTTATGTTGTGCTTGTTGGCTTTCTTATGAATGTTTCTTGTGAAAAGAAATTGGATTCAGCTGCGGGAATGTACATTTCCATTTGCTGTTTGACCTGAGATAAGTGCTCATTACAGAGGTTAAAAACACTCCTTAAGTCCACAAAACTGTTAAATAATGGAACAGAATTTCAAATGGAAGTCTTAAGTTTTAAATCAGAGTCTTTCATGTGGAAATAATGGAAGTGTACTTTATGCCAAGAAGATTTTTTTGTGAGGTCCTAAAATTCCTTTGAGTAGAAGGATTTGCTTGCAACAGAAGAACTGAAGTCCTGTGAGTGAGAGAAAGTACACTAGAGAAATGATAACCAATTTCCTTTATCTATTTTTTTATAACAGATACATAGTATTGAGAGATGATGATTTGTTTGTCATTTGGTTTTATTGTTGTTGTTGCTTTAAAAAAAACTTATGGTGTGATCTCTATAACTCTATTTTTATTAATAGCATGACCACTTGGGCATCATTTGGTTGACTTTACAGTGTCAGGATTTGTGATGGGCTTAAAATTTTTACCTAGTTTTCAAGCTAGTTGGTAAGGCTCTCAACATTGCACAATTGTTGGTAGAAACATGAACTTGATAGTTAAGGAGTGAAACCTTTATTACTAATGCTGCAATATCAGCACTACTAATGTGGGATTCCCCTCTATATGCTGTGAATATCATGGGTTAATAAAGGAACTGCTTTGGGCCTATAGCAGAGCTATAGGGGAACAGTGCTAGGCAGGGAAAACTAAACTGAATGCTGGGAGAAAGAAGGGCAGAGTCAAGGAGAAAGCATGTAGCCCTGCCGCACACCAATGATGGAACTTTTCCCTGTCTGAGCTACTGAGCTTCAGGGAACCAACAAGCAGCCTCCCTCCAACAAATTGGCATGCCAATGTGGTGAACTAAATCTATATAAAAACTGAGAGGGCTTGGAAAGGAATTCTAGACACTAAAAAACAAAGTTTAGCCACATTTATTTACCTGAATGGGCTTTGCTTGCTGGCGGCATGCTGCAGCTCCTTTAAGAAAGGTTCTCCTGATTCATCAGTAGCAGGAAAAAGCTACGCTGTTTTAAAAGTGCCAGCTTTCTGGGTTGTGCTGCCAGCGTGAATTCTGACTTTTTCTGGAGTTCTGGCCATGGAACATTTGAATGGGGATTGTGAGTAATGTGCTATGGCTTGCTTGGTGGCAACATGGACCAGCTCTGTGCCTAGAGATGGGGCACTGTGAATGGCTCTCAAAGGTGGCAAGCAGCTCTGCCATGCTGGACTGTGTGGAGGAAGTAGGCAGTGCCACATTTCCCTTAGCAAGAGCACTCCTTAAGTTCATAGGAAGGGCTTAGCATTTTTAAGAAGCACTTCTGGTCAGAAAATAATTATAAATATGCAATAAAGATAAATTCAGATGGGAAAGACCTCTAAATGGGTCACAGGGTGGATAAATGTATGTAGGCTTGGGAGAGAGAAGAAAAAGAATATAGAAAATCTTTAAAGAGACAGAGTAGATAATATTAAATAGTAATAGAGTAAAAACAAGCCACATAAAAATGAAATATGCATAGAGAGTCTGGATTATGTATATTATTGTGTTTTCTTTAAATATTTTGACTGCAAAGAGACATTTGATTCTGGGGATTGCTAAGCTAAACCAACATATATACTTTAAAGGTTATTGATTTCAAAATATGGATCTGAGCATATGTTGCTTTGGATAAGAGGTTCTTCTTTTTTTTCCTCTGAGAATGAGAACCTGTGGATTCATTCCAGGCTAATGTGGTCTGAAGGACCAAGACCCCCTGAAAGGGCTCCTTGAACACTCTATAAAATTACTTCTCCCAACAAACACCAGGAAGCAGTTTGGAGAAGAACTACATCCATAGTCCCAAATACTGTTTATGAATGTTTGTTTACATTTAAAGAGGGATATGCTTTAGAGGTTTGCATTGGTATGGATCTTGGTTTATTGTTACAACTTTAAAGTCAATTTTGTGATACTGTGTATATATATTTCTGCTCTTGATTAAGGAATTGTGATTGTACAGCACATTTAAAAAATGAATGTATAATTAAGAAATATAGGTTAATAGTCATCTATAATAGTGAAGCTCATAGTCATGTTATTTAGGTTTTCTAGATATATAGAGATATATTTTAGTTAGATAAATAATCTTCAAACCTTTCAAAAACTACAGAATATGGCATTTAAAATGTTCTAAATACTTAGGACTTTTCATGACAGTGAGATACATCTGCTCCTGGCAGCACCAATCTGCTCCAAGAGGAAGATGGGCATCAAAGAGGCTCTGTCTGTAGTTTGCTAGTCATTTGGGCAAGTAAATGCTCTTGCCTGGAAAGCTTGATGAGATGGACATGTAGAAACCACAGAAAAATGACTGCTAAAGTTGCCTAAAGAAGGTGAGATAGTTCTTTGGTGTTCCTGCTTCATGAAAGAATAGTAAGAGTCTGCTAGACATTCTGTATGACACAGAAGAAAGTGACTGACAAATTGCCAATATAGGTTGAACTGTCTCTGAAATTTCCTACTTTGTGGAAAAGTATGCTGAATAATATGGGCCTGTAGGCTGAAGATACAGATGCTCTAACAGTACAGGAGAACTTTGGGTGACTGTCCAGGCAGCAAGATGTCTCTGTCAATTCTAGAGTTTTGGAAGTTGCTTACAATGTACTTCCTGTTTACTTAGGTAATATTATATCCTTCTGGAGTCTTTGATTGAGTTGAAGAGGTTATAATTATAGTTTTCCTTAGTTATGATAAAAGATAAAGTAGATATAAATATAGTAACTATATACCTGTTTTGTATATGTAATTTTACTATGTTAAATTTAAAAACCTTCCTTTTCTTTTAAACAGAGAAGGGAGGTGATGTGGGATTTCACTCTGTATGCTGTGAATATCAATGGTTAATAAAGGAACTGCTTTTGGCCTATAGCAGAGCTATAGGGGAGCAGAGCTAGGCAGGAAAAACTAAACTGAATGTGGGGAAGAGGAGGGAAACTCAGAGAGAAGCCATGTAGCCCTTCTGGAGACAGATGCCCGAACTTTAGCAGGTAAACCACAACCACAAGGCGATACACAGATTAATGGGGATGGGTTAAACTGAGATAAGAAGCTGGAGTTACTCAATAAGAAGCTAGTCCAAGCAGTGATTTAATTAATACAGTTTCTTTGTGACTATTTCGGTGTTGAGCAGCCAGGAACTAACAAGCGGCCCCTCCTTGCATCACACTACCTACCAATTCACAACAGTTCTCTAGACAATTACCTCCCAAGTTTGCACGGTAGGAGGATGCACAGGGATGGCCAAGTGAGTGCTGTGGATGCATCAAATTTGTGTCAAAATATTAAGCAACACTAAGCTTCACAAGACTTCCATGAAGAAAACTACAATCAAACATAACTATCTTCACTTTGGAACAAGTCACTATTTGTAGCATGCTGATCAGAAAACAGTTGACCTTAACTCCTAGAAGACCCTATCTTTATAAGAAGACTCAACCTGTCTTCAAAGCCTCCTACTTGGCTATCTTTTACAAGTTATTCCAGGATGGAATGATATGAGATCTTTAGGGATACCCTTATGTTCCTGATATACTGGTAAGAATAGAGGCTTCTAAATCATGTGTGCAGTTGTTTACTAACTGATCATTGGGGCTACTACATCAAAACTCATCTTCATGATTCATAGGTATGATCGCTTTTCTACTTCCTTGCTTGTATTATTATAGCAGTACACAGAAGAACATCATCCAATGCTAAGCTGATGACTTAGGTCTGCTTTCTCTTAGATGACAGTGTTCTAGGACTTTTTCACATGGAGAGAAGAGGTCTAGAGGGAGGGATTCTGGACCTCCTAATTCCTAGAAACTCTCACCTGAAGATTGCCAGGAAAATTTCTCGCTTTTATTTATCAAGGCGATCTTTAGTATGGCCATGTCAAACGTTTCATCTCCCTTACCTTGAAACATCAGTTTTCTGAAACTATCTTTGCACACATAGAGTCAATTCCACAAATGACATAAAATGACAGAACTGTAAATATTGTACTGAGAAAGATCATCTGGTCATCCTTATAGTTAAACAAAAGAGGCACTAAAGCCCAAAGTAATTAAATAACATGTTTCTAGTCATACATTTGGTCAGAAGCAGAACTAACACAGGAGACCTGCTTCTCATCCAGACTCTACTTGCTCTCATCTACGAAAATCAAGCAGTTCAATGTTGTGCTAGTGGATGAACTGCCACGGAAGTATTTCAAAACAGCACCCCTCAAGTCTTGTGAAGCACACACGGAGAACCACAACAAAAACACATACAAAATTGTGTTTATTTGTTTGTTTGTTTTGTTTTAAATTTGAAACAATGAATATAAATCCCAAAGGTAATTAATGCTTGAAAAAAAATCCCTTAAGTTGGGGTTGCACTCCCATTACTCACTAAGACAAAGCACATTCTCTGGGCCTACCAAAGCAATTACAGAAACAGACAGTTTCTCTTCAGCAAAATAAAACAGATCCAGGGGAGACCTATTTATATCTATTCCCCTGAGGCTTTTTTTCCTTTCTGGAATGAGCCTCAAGGAGAAATGCAAATCTGGGTCTGGATGACTCAATTATGTATACTTGCTAATTCTATATGGAGAAGATTCTAAGATTCTAGCTCATATGTTTTCTTTTTCTTTCTCACTAGACCTGTTTTTAGATATATGTTTTCCAGAGTTCTGAGACGGTGAGTATTCTAACATGAGCAACCTTTACAAATGCAGGCCCATTGCCCTGTCCTCTTCTCATGGCCTTTCATAAGATGCAGTGCAATTGCAGTCACCGAGGTCATTACAGCAGGTTTTCATGGACTCTGCAGCTCATCAGAAAGCACTAGTTTGTTACGGTCTCTTAAGTAGGCTTTTAGACCTAATGGTGTACTGGGAGAAGTTTTAAAGCTGGCCTTCCCCCTGCAGGGCCAAGATCTCTACAAATCTCTACACACTAAATATTTCATAATATTAACAGGTAACGATGTTTGAACTCACTTTCAGTTTTTCAAGTATGCACATATGTGGGCATTTTCATCTGAGTCCATGTGGATAGGTGGGTGGTCATGCACCACTCTTTAAGAGACAGTTTCTCCTTGGCCTGGAGCCTCAATTAAGCTAGACTGGCTAGCCAGTGAGCTACAGGGGTCCTCTCATTTCTACCACCTCAAGACTGGATTTAAAGGAGCATGTCACCATGCACATCAATTTTATATGTTCTCTGAAGATAAAATTCAGTGCCTCATGCATGCAGTATAAGCACTTTACCAAGTTATTCCCCCAAACTTGAAATCTCACACTTTACTCAGAACATGCTTTTTTTTTTTATAAATATGGATGCCTAAGACAAGGCAAAAGAAAGAAAGAAAGAAAGAAAGAAAGAAAGAAAGAAAGAAGACAAAAGAAAGTAGTGATACTATAATGTTATTTTTAAATGCCTGGTTTATACAAAAGATAGAGAATAATTTCTGATATTCAAAGCAGTTTAAAAGAACTTTGAAGTCCTAATATTGTCAAGTGGAGGAAATAGGTCCTCAAAGATGCCCCTCTCAGTGCCTCAATGCTCTTACATTCACATTCCTTGTTTCCTAAATTGAATTCTTCTCTTGCAAAAGTAATTGATTATAATGTTAATCAGCCAATTTCTGATTCAAGAATACCCATGATAGTGAATTTGCATTTTTACAGAATGATGAAAGACTACACAACAGCATTTGAGGCACTGGGGTAAGGTGTTTATTGAGCTGAGGGTACTCTCTGGGCATCTCTAAGAGTCTCCATTCACCCACTTCAGATTACACTTACGTTAAAATACAAACATGCCCAACACATATTATGCAAATATGCTAAAAACAAACAGCTAATGTCATGTTCCTTTGTATTTTACAGTCACTAATTTTTTTCATTCCAATACATAATATTTTACTGGCTCTTCCAAATAAAATAGCCATAAGCATTCTGGCAAGACTCTCAGTCCAATCCTCACCTAAAACAAAAGTATCCCCATTCTAGAGAATGTTCTCTCCAAAGACTGGATAATGTTGGTGATTTAAGGCTTTGACTTCCAATTTTGGAAACGTTGTCAAATACTTCAGTCTTTGTGTTGTTTTTGTCAACTCGGCACCGTTAACAGTCCTTCCAATAAACTGCATTACTATATTTCTCAGAACACCTTCCCTTTGGCATTAGTCTGCTTCCCTGCCCAAAGAATCCCATTGCCAGCTTTCCAAGAGGAAGGGAATCATGACTGACAGGCTAATGATTCACCTGCCTTCCTTTCACAAAGTTCCCAGCCTTCTGCAGTTTTACAGCTGGCTTCCTGACTACCTGAGGCTATGCTCTTGCGATACCTGGCTGCGTCTTCCAGATCTTCAGATTGCCAGCTCCACCTACAATGGTAGAAAGCACCCTGATTCCAGCATGAAGTGCCATAATCTCCTTTTGAGAGCATTCTTTACATATAGAAACTCCTTTCTCGTGTCCACATGATGATGACTGAAAGAACCAAAAGAATAGACAAATCGGTTTCCAAAAGCAAGCTTAGATGATTTTGATTAGCAATAGGAACATAATTATAAAGGTCTTATTTAGACGTTTAATTGTCTTTTTCAAAATTAGAGAACAGAAGTTTGTTAAAAAAATAACATGATGTTAAAAAACAATGCCGTCTTTTTATTCCACATAGGCACTTACTTTCTAATCTAAAATACCTATTTGATAACTTTTATAAAATGCTCATATAAAACTGGAACATTTAAATAATCTAGACATTTTTAGCAATATTTACATGGAATACACATATATTTACAATATTGATATTTTGCTATGTTTTATAAGCATTTTTTATTCATTTCCATATTATATAATACAGGTAATATTAAGTACAACATACCTTTCATTTCTTATTACGTTAAAGGCAACAAAATATGATCATCTCAATAAATGCTTTCAAATGAGAATTCTAATTATAAAAATCTTTCATTTTGATGAAAGGCAAACTTTATCTTATAGTGTGCATACAAATAAGATGAATTGAAAGCTGCAATTTCTGAAATCCTTGCTCTTTCCAAATAAACATTGTCATTTTGAAAGACCATATCATATCATAATTATTAGAAACAGAAGAAACAGTCCAGGTTTCAAAGGCTTGCTTATCATGATAGCAATATAGGTCAACTCAATGCTTCCCATAGGGCAATCAGTGCTGTATTCAGGCTGCCGTACTTTTGTTATGACAAAGATTCATAGAGTATTGTTAAATAAGTAACGCTCCATGTATTGTTATTCAACACAAAGCACTCTAAAACGAGTTTTCTGATAGGAGGCCACTTTATCAAAGCTTAGAACATAAAATTCAGAGCATCAGCACTGTTCTGAGGAGCTCAGGTCACAACCATGGAACCCTCTTCCTGTGAAATGCTTAAGCATATTTTGCCATCACAGCGGGGGCCAGATGAACATTGTGCTAAAGAATGATTATTTTTTATCTCAATCCCCAACTCCAGTGGAAACATCCTGCTTGACCAGATATCACTCCAGCACCAAGAACCCCAGAGACATACAGGCCACCAGAACCACAGGCCACTAAGGTCAGAAGACCAGAGAGGAAATAGAAACCAGGGGGGGGGGGCACATATCGATCAAAGACAAACTCAGAAATGTGAAACTAAATCTTTTACTATCCAAATCCAGGTGGCTAGACTCCAGTTTAAGAACACAATCAACCACAGCCAGAGTAATAAGTCAACATCAGAGCCCAGCTACCCTACTTCAGCAAGCCCTGAATATTCCACCACAGCTGAAACACATGAAAAAGACCTTAAAACTAACTTATGAAGATGATAGAGGTAATTGAAGATGAAATAAATAAATCCCTTAAAGAAATACAGGAAAATACCAAAAAAGTAGAGGAAATCAATAAATATATCAAAGAAGGTCAAGAAAAAACAAACAGGTGAAGAAAATGACTAAAACTGTGGAAGACCTGAAAACAGAAGTAGAAGCAATACAAACACACACTGAAGAAAACAAAAGCTGAAGGACTCTCAGAGATGGAAAATCCAGGTAAGACGCTGGAACTACAGACATAAGCATCATCAACAGAATACAAGAGATAAAAGGGGGATTCTCAGGCATTGAAGATACAATAGAAGAAATTGATGCATCAGTCAAGTAAAATGTTAAACATAAAACATAATGACACAAAATATTCAATATATCTGGAACACTATGAAAAGAAAAACAAATCTAACAATAATAGGAACATAAACATGATAAGAATTTATCTTAAAAGGCCAGAACATACTTTTAACAAAATTACGGAAAAAAATCTTTCTATCTGAAAGAAGGATATGCCTATCAAGATATAAGAAACTTACAGAACACCAAATAGTTTTGACCAGATAAGAAAGTCCCTGTGCCATATAATAATGAAAACTTTGAGCATACAGAATATAGAAAGAATAATAATAACTGCAAGGGAAAATGGCCAAGTAAAATATGAAGGCAGACCTATTAGAATTATACACAAATTCTCAATGAAGACTCTAAAAACCAGAAGGCCCTGGACATGTCCTGCAGACTCTGAGAGACCAAAAATGCCGTCCCAGACTACATTGCCCAGCAACGTTTTCAATCAACATAGATGGAGAAAACAAGATAGTAAGTGACAAAGTTGTATTTAAACAATATCCACAGATCCAGTCCCACTGAATGTATTAGAGGAAACATTCCAACCCAATGGAGTTAACCACACCCACAGAAACACAGGCATAAATAATCTCACACCAGCCTAAACTACAAAAACACACTTACATGCATACATACAACACAACTACAAAAAAAGTAACAAGAATTAATAATCATAAGTCATTCATATCTCCAATATCAATGAACTCAATTCCAAAATAAAAAGACACAGACTAACAGAATTGATGCAGACAGGATTCACCCTTCAGCTGCATACAAGACACACACACCTCATCATTAAAAGGAGATATTACATCAGAGTAAAGTGTTGGAAAAAGATTTTCCAAAAAAAATGAACCTAAGCAACCAGCTGGTGTAGTCATTCTAGTATCTAACAAAATTAGACTTCAAACCAAGATTAAGCAAAAAAGACAAGGAAGGACACTTCATACTCTTCAAAGGAAAGACCCAACGAGATGATCTTTAAATTCTTAACATCCATTTCCCAAACACAAGAACATCCATGTTTATAAAGAAAACATTACTAAAGCTTAAATCACATATTGATACTCACACACTGATAATGAACGACTTCAAAACCCTACTGTCACCAATGGAAAAAGCATCGAGACAAAAACTAAAAGGAGAAATATTGGAGGTAACAGACATTATGAGCCAAATGGACCTAATAGAAATCTATAGAACATTTCACCCAAATGAAAAAGAATACACCTTCTTAGCACCTCACAGAACATTCTCCAAAACTGACCTCATGTGTTGTCATAAAGCAAGTTTCAACAGATACAATAAAACTGTAATAACCCCTGTGTCCTATCAGACCACCACAGATTCAAACTGTATTTCAACAACAACAGGAAGCTTACAATTTCATGGCAGCTGAACAACTCTACTGAATTACTGCTGGGTCAAGGCAGAAATAAAGAAATTAAAGATTTCATCGAATTCAATGAAAATGAATGTACATTATAACCCGACTTATGGGATACAATGAAAGCAATGCTAAGAGGAAAGTTCATAGTATTAAGTGCCAACAGTAAAGAAATAGGAGAGTTCTCATACTAGCCACTTAACAACACACATGAAAGCTCTAGAATAAGAAAAAGCAAGATTAGCCAAAAGGAGTAGACTTCAGGAAATAATTGAACTAAAAAAAAAAAAAGAGAGAGAGAGAACAGTACAAAGAATCAATGAAACAAAGAGTTAGTTCTTTGAGAAAGTCAACAAGATAAGCAAACACTTATCTAAACTTACTAAATGATGTAGGGGGAATATCCAAATTAAAAAATCAGAAATGAAAAGAGGAACATAACAACAGACACCAAAAAATTCCAAAGAACCATTAAGTCATACTTTAAAAACCTGTACTCCAGCAAATTGGTAATGCTAAAAGAAATGGATAATTTTCTCTTTAGATACCACTTACCAAAGTTAAATCAAGATCAAATAAAGAGTTTAAATAGACATGTAATCCTTAAGGAAATAGAAGCAGTCATTAAAAATTTCTCCTGTGCTCCCCTTCCCCAGAAAAGCCCCAAGGCCCAATTTAGTACAGAATTATATCAGGCATTCAAAAAAGAGTTAATGCCAAATACTCTCCAAGTTACTCAACAAAATAGAAACAGAAGAAGCCCTGCCAAATTATTTTTATAAACCCATAGTCACCCACTTACCCAAAAAAAGACTCAACAAAGAAAGAGAATTACAGATCAATTTTCCTCATGAACATAGATGCAAAAAAATACTCAGTAAAGTACTCAATTGCAAATTGAATCTAGGAACATATTAAGAAGATCATCCACCATGATGAAATACACTTCATCCCTTAGATGTAGTGATAGTTCAACATAAGAAAATCAGCCAATGTAATCCACCATATAAGCAAACTGAACAAAAGAAAAAAAAAACCCACAGAATCATCCCATTAGATGCTGAAAAAGCCTTTGATAAAATCAACACCACTTTATAATGAAAGCTTTCATGAGATTAATGATAAACAGGACATAACTAAACATAATAAAGGCAATTTACAGCAAGCCTATAGCCAAAATCAAATTAAATGGAAAGAAACTCAAAACAATTCCCTTAAAATCAGGAACAATACAGTGTAGTCTATTCCCCTCTTCTGGATTCAATATAGTAATTGACATTCTATGGGGAGCAATAAGACAAATTACGTAGACATGGGGGATACAGAAAAGAAAGGAAGAAGTCAAAATACTGATATTTGTAGATGATATGATAGCACACATAAGTAACCCCCAAACTTCTACCCTGGAACTCATATAGTTCATAAAAACCATCAGTAATAGGCCAAGATACATAATTAACTAAAAAATGAGTAGCCTTCCTATATAATATAATGATGAATGGATTCAGAAAGAAATCAGGGAAGGAATGTCCTTCATAATATCCACAAAAAAATAAAATATCTTGGGGTAACTCTAACCAAACAAGTGAAAGTTATTACAAAACCTTCATCTTTGAAGAAAGAAATTGAAGATGTCAGGATCCCCCATGCTCATTGATTGACATGATTAACATAGTAAAAATGGCCATAGTATCAAAAGCAATGTACAGATTCAAAGCAATCCCCATCAAATTGCAAGACAATTCTTTATATACCTTGAAAGGACAATTCTCAACTTCATATGGAAAAACAAAAAAAAACTTAGAATATTTAAAACAATCCTGTACAATAAATAAAATCCAATGTTACAACCATCCCTGATTTCAAGCTCTGCTATGGAGCTATGGTAATAAAAAGAAAAACCACATGTTATTGGCATAAAAACAAACAGGTATATCAATGGAATTAAATTGGAGAAGCAGATGTAAATCTACATACCTATGGACACCTGATATTTGATAAAGAAGCCAGAGATACACAGTGGACAAAAATGAAATATCTTCAACAAATAACGCTAGTCTAACTGGAAGTCAGCATGTAGAAGATTGCAAATAGATCCATATCTATCAATCTACACAAAACTCAAGTCCATGTGAATCAAAGACCTCAACATAAAACAATGAAATAACTCCTAATGATATTCTGCTCTGCACATATCACTGAACCTGATAGAAGAGAAAGTGTAGAATAGTCTTGAATGAATAGGCACAGGGGACAGCTTCCTGAACAGAATACCAATAGTACAGGCATTAAGATCAACAATCAATACATCGAACCTCATGAAATGGAGAAACTTCTGTAAGGTGAAGGACACCATCAATAGCACAAAACAGCAGCTCAGGTAATGGGTAATGATTTTCGCCAACTACACATCTAATAGGAGGCTAATATCTAAAACATATAAAGAATTCAAGAACCTAAATCACAACAAACTAAATAATTCAATTAAAAACGGGTTAGGGCTCTAAAGGGAGACTTCAATGTAGGAATCTAAAATGGCTGAGAAACACTTAAAGAAAATTTCAACCTCCTTAGCCGCAGGGGAAATGCAAATTCAGACTAGTTTGAGATTCCATATTACACTTGTCAGAATGGCTAAGATCAAAAACGAAAGTGACAGCTCATGCTGTTGAGGATGTAGAGCAAGGGGAACACTCCTACATTGTTAATGACCTTACCAACTAGTGCAACCACTATGGAAGTCATTATAGCATTTTTACAGAAAATTGGGAACTGATCTACCTCAACATCTATTCTAGTCATACCACTCCTGGGCATACACCCAAAGGGTGCTCCATCCTACAGCAAGAACACTTACTCATTCATCTTCATTGCAGCCTTGTTCATAATAACCAGAAACTGGAAATGAACTAGATCTTCCTCAACTGAGAACTGAATAAAAAAAAATACATTTACACAATGGAGTATTACTCAGCTGTTAAAAACAATGACATCATATAATTTGCTGGCAAATGGATGTAACAAGAAAAGATCATTATGAGTGAAGTAACCCCTATCCAGAAAGACAAACGTGATATGTACTTACTCATAAGTGGATATTAGCTATAAAGTAAAGGATAATTATTCTACAATCCAGAAACCCAGAGAGGCTATGTAACTAGGAGACATCAATGGGGGTGGAGCATGTATCAGGGGAAATAGAATAGATTTTTTTAGACAACGTATGATTTTATTAATAAATCGTGCAAAAGCATCAGTGATAACTGCTTAAACATCAAATTTTGAACAGCTATTGCCTTGGTTTAAGTTTGTGCATAGTGGCCTCTGTGGCATTGCATATAAGCACATGAAAATCCTTCATATTTTCTTGCACAGGTATTAATCTGTAGTACTGTTTACAAATTATTATGGGCAAGTTAAACTTTACTATAATTAATGCACATTTGGATAGCCACAATTATAGTAATAGTAATGAAGAAACAGCCTATGTCTGATACACTCTAGGTGTCAGGCTGTAATATTTAATGACCTTAAAACATAATTTCTCATTTCCATTCAAGTATATATTTCTATACATGTGGACACTCAAATGAGAACTGAGGAATACATCCTTTGACCATAATAACAAACTCACACAAAAGACAGTGTTTGTCCTATTTTAAAGAAGCAACACATTTGTTCATAATCTTTCTCTCCAGGCATCATTTTCCATATTACTAATGAAAATTCTTACTAACCCAACTCCAAAGTTCAATCTTCAAGAGAAACTTATAAAAAGTTAAAGAAGAGTCATTCATACACACAACACTAATTCACAACACAAACTAATGCTAAAACAACATCAATTAAATTTTCTTTCTTGGGTGTCCCCTCTGCCTCGTCTTCCCCTCTCTTCAATTACATCTTTTAGCATTCATAAAGTGTATTAGAATAAACTTTTTAGTTGAATTTTTGGTGGGTGGAGATGAGAACAGGAGGTATCAGGCTGGAGGAAGAGGAATGGGGTGCAAAAGTACTGATATAAATTACTGGAATTGGGGTTATAATGGGGGACACTGTAGAAACATAGGACAGTGGAAACTTGATGTGGGATGCCCCTCTGTATGCTGTGAATACCATTGATTAATAAAGACACTGCTTTGGACCTATAGCAAAGCAGAACTTAGCTAGGCAGAGAAAACTAAACTGAATGTTGGGAGAGAGAAGGTAGAGTAGAGAGAAGCTATGTAGCCCCTCTGGCTACAGATGCCAGAACTTTACCCGGTAAGCCACTATCACGTGGCAATACACAGATTAATAGAGATGGGTTAAATTATTATGTAAGAGCTAGCCAAAAAGAAGCTAGAGCTAATAGGCCAAGCAGTAATTTAATTAATGAAGTTTCTGTGTGAGTATTTTGGGTATGATCTTCTGAGTGGCTGGAACAACCAAACAGCCTTCCTACAACAGCCTTCCCTGCGAATCACAAGAGTTACCCTAGTAAAGTCTTCTAGTAATGGAGGATATGGATCCCAAACTTCCTATCTTCCTATCTTCTATTTTAAGCCAAGACTCCTAGCAGTGCAACTGGCTAATCAACCTAGCAACAAAACCTTTGACCAATAATCTGTCCTGCCTTCAAAATGTGCAGAAATTGTGGGAATAGTCAACCAATGACTGGTCCAATTTGAGGGCCATACTGCAAAAGAAAACCTGAGGTGGTTTGAAAGAAAATGTCTCCCAGAGGGAGTAGCACTATTTGAAGGTGTGGCCTACTTGGAATAGGTGTGGTCTTGTTGGAGGAATTATAACACTGTGGAGATGAGCTTTGAGGTCTCATATTGGTTTAAGACACAGCTAGTGTCCTAGACAACTTCCTGTTGCCTCTGAGTCAAGGTGTACAACTCTCAGATACTTCTCTAGCACCGTGTCTGCCTTCATGCCACCATGTGTCACCACAATGATGATAGACTAAACCTCTGAAAATGCAAGTCATTCTGCTTAAATGGTTGTCCTTTATAAGAGCTGCCATGGTCATGGTGTCTCTTCACAGCAATAGAAACCCTAAGAGAGAGTCCAATCCTGATGTTGCCTGAATTCAGGACAGCCCAGTGACCCAGGATAGAACCAAACATGACAGGGAATTAAAGTCAATGAAATGATTCCAAATGATATTCCGCTATACTCATAGATTGGTGCCTAGCCTAGTTCTCAACCTAGGGGCATTAGGGGCATTATCCTACAACTAATGGAAGCAGAATGGGAGGTAGGACTGTAGGAGTCAAAGGGGTTGAGGACACCATGAAAAAACAGCCAAGGAATTCACTAAGCTGGCGTCCATCATAGGGGCTCACAGAAACTGAAGAGACTAATACAGACCCTATGCAGGTCTGAGCTAGGTCCTCTATGTGTACCTTACAGTTCTGTAGCTTGGTGTTCTTGTGAGAATCCCAGCAATGGGAGTGGGAGTGTCTCTGACTCTTTTGTCTGCTTTTGGGACCCTTTTCCTTCTACTTGTTTGCCTTGATATTAGGCTTTGTTCCTAGTCTTATTATATCTTGTTAGACCATGGTTAAGTGGTTATCCTTGGGAGAATTGCTCTTCGTTTTTGTTTTTGTTTTTTGTTTTGCTTTGCTGTTTTTTGGAAAGGAAAAGGAGGAGAAATGGATCATGGGAAGAGGGAATTTGCAGAGAGAGACTTACAGGAGTCAGGAGAGGGGAAACTGTGATCAGGATGTAATATATGAGAGGAGAATAAAAGTTTGAAAACAGAAAAAGGAAAAAAGAAAAGAATGACTGTCTCCCCAGGTCAACAAACATATTATTTTGTATTGAATATATTAAAGAAAAAAGGTTAATAGTTCAAGGATTAATTTAAAATTGTTTCAAAAGGTTTGATTGACATTTAAAATGAGTGTCAGTTTTTAAATTGTGGTGACACATATTGTGAAATTAAGCTTTTAACACTGATGCCGGCTGGCCGCGTCTTTTATATTTGCATATACACATGAATATTTATTTGCAATTAGTTCACTAAACACATCTAACCATTTTATAGAGTACTATAGTTCAAAAGATAAAAAGTAAATTTTTGTTAGTTTCAGGGATTTTTTCAAGAAATAATTTCTTCTGGCATCTATAGCTTTGTCACCATTCAGAGGTGCTCGGTTGTCAACTACTGAAAACACATCAGGCGGCCATTCAGTCATTTAGACAAACTCCTCTATCTAAGCCCTCAGTTTCTGTGTGCTGAAATTCTAAGGAGCTGTCTTATTTTATATGTTTTCTCTTTTTGGACAAATCTGTTAGGCAGTTTTGTATTTTTTACTTAATTTTAATTTCTTTTACACTTTGTTTTTTTATGTGTATGGTTATTTGATTGTGTTTATTTCTATAAACCATTTGCATGTTTTGTTTATACATGTGAGGAAAGGGTTTCGAACTCATGGGAATGAAGATACAGACAGTTGTCAACCAGTATGTGAGTACTGGGATTCAAACCAGGGTTTTCTGAAATAGTAGCCAGTGGGCCTCACTTCTGAACCATCTGTCCAGCCCTAACTTTGATTTTTGAAAGCCAAACACCCATTTAATTTTTAATTTTTGAGGCATTTTATTATAATTATTTAAATTGAATAAAAATGTATTTAAACCTCAAGTATGCACAATTTCCTTAACATTCATGGCCTAAGTGAAAATAAGAAATGACAAGGCAAATGTAGTCTTTTTATGGGGTCTTCTAATATCATGAATTTAGGTATACTAATGTATATCTCCTATCATTATACATTGTCTTAATTAAGTTTTACATGGTATTTGTATACACTTAATGGTGGTGACAGCCAATTCATGTTGCTACTTATTAAACTATCTAAAAATCTTACTAACAATTATTGTTAGTATTAATTTTATGTTAATTTATGCATGTATGTATATGGTGTATGTACATATTCACATGGTGTATGTATATATATGCAAGTGGGATTGTGTGTGTGTGCATATGTGTATATATATGAAGGACATAAGTTGACAACAAGTGTCTCTTTCAATTGGTCTCCATCATATTTCTTGATTATTCTTGAGACTGCATTTTAATTTCAACATTTCTCCCTTCCACTTACTTCCTCCAAAGCCTCCTTGTTCTCTTTCAAATTCATGCTCTCTTTTTCATCAATTGTTATTTCATGTATAGATATATTTTATATACTTATATATTTCCAAATATAATATGCTGAGTCCATATAATGTTACACACATCTATGTTTTCTAGGCTGACTATTTAACATCAAACAACCAATAGATGTTATCTATAAGAAAGGCAACCTCTTTCACTCCCATATTTACTCAGTTGTCTATAGTTTTTGAAGGCTGAGACCTGGTGGAATTTTTTCCATCCAGTTTGGCATGTTTGTTGGCGTCTTCCTAGCTCATCTCACATTTGGAATGTCATATTGGTAGAACTTTTTGGGTATAGTTTGTGACACTTCCAGGAGACAAAATCTCAAAGTAAACTCCTTGAACCTCTGATTCTTAGAATCTTCCCAGCCCTTCTTCCACAATGTTTGCTGAGCCTTAGGTTTTATAGTTATAGCTTTTGGAACTGGGTTCCAAAACTCTGCATATTTATTGGTTGTGGTTTTCTAAAATAGTCTTCATCTGTTGAAAAGAGAAATTTCCTTGTTTGTGGTAAAGACTACACTTATCTGTTGGTATGTACATTGTTGTTAGGGATTATACAGGTGATAATTTCTTTAGTAAATTAGTAAATACCATTAATTAGCAAATTAATGGTTATAGATTCTCCTTTAATAATTATAATCACTAGCATTGATTAATTAACTGGCTTTCCACTACCAAGCATGCTCTCTCTCTTGTTGTTCTTAAGTCCAATTAGAGAACAATTGGATACCACCAAGATATGTACACCACTACTGCACCCGCTGGATTATCATGTCATTCTATTCATTGATGTAGTTCCTAGTGGTTATAGCTGAATGGGACCATTGCTGAGATTTCTGGTACCTTCATAGATGTCATAACTGAATGGAACTGTAGCACGGCCACATAAACTAATCCTTAGTGAAGGAACACTCAAATCATTTCCAGTTCAGGGACTGCATCATAATTTTTAGGACAAGGTATCTCACTAAACCTGAGATTCACTGATTAATCAGTTGTGCTGGCTTGTCAATAAGCTCCAATGATCAATCCACCTGTCTTGGAAACACTCAAGGGCTGGAATTACAGAAGTTGCTACTGCATGTGGCTTATTAAATGGATTGTGTGCATTTGAACTCAGATAAAACATTAACACAGCAAGTACTTTTCCAACTGAGCCATCTCCCAAGTTCCTAGTTAATGACCTTTAAAACTGTAAGTAAATATTATATTGTTTTACACAGAATGGGACCTTTTTCTTCAACTGTCTAATTTCAAAACTTAAGTATAGGATGTTATATTTCGCCGCGTGTATAATTTTTGTTTTGTAAATTAATATTTTGCTTTTCTGGCTATGCTCAACTACTGAAATTTTATTGATTAGAGAACTCAGTAGCTGCATACCAACATAATAACTGGTTATGACGTGCTTCAAGATGCAAGAAAGGACAACAAATCTGATTTCATGTTATGTCCTATTCAAAAGGCGACGGTGAATATGGATGCTAAATGGCAGGTGTCAGTTGTTCAGTGTGGCACATCACTCATTCATCTATGTGACCCTTCCCCAAATGGCAGGTACCCTGTGCTTCCTGAGCGTGAGGTGCTTGGTGTGCACTGAGATATAGTGCAAGAAAACACAGAGCAAAATACAACTTTTAATGACTCTTTAAAGGAAAGAATTAAAGAAAAAAACTTAACAAAGTTTCATATCACAAAGAAAAATATGAAGAAAAATACTTTACCTGGGATGCTGTTTTGGAAAAGACCATGAAGAAATGGATACAGGATTTTGTCATGTTAGCTTGTTAGCTCTTTTGAAAAAAGTAGCCTGGCATATTGGAGGCATTCCCAAAGTCTACCAATGAGATTTATGTGTAACAGCCATCTAAATTAAATGAAAATCTGTATAGCCATTTTATAAAACATACTGACAAACTGTTTTTACAGAATTTCTGACTGTTCCATTTTTGCCTCTGTTGTGTTTTAGATACATTCAAACAAACATCCACTAACATTTTAGAACGACTCTTAGACAACTATATTGATCTAAAGTAGCATATTTTAACAAGAATTATTCTGATAATATCATATGGACTTTCAATACAGGAAATAGTTCTGTATTTCCTTCCAGCCCTTACTCAACCTGAAGTGTTAGGTAAAAACAGGAATAGTGTTAGGCCACACACACTAAGGAGAAAGGTTTGTGTGCTCTTGAAATCATGGGAAAGGCCTTTCTTCTTTCTTATCTCTCCTATCCCTTTGCAGAAACCTATTCTGAATCATCTCTCACAAGCTCCACAGTGAATCTGTCAACAATTCTAACCATGTTATTCCTAAATACATTCCATATTATTCCTGTTATCCACTAAAAATGTGATTTATTTCAGCTATTATCAGCTCTGTCTTGGACTCCTAAAATATTATATAATTAATATATGGTGACATAACTACCTTATCCAAGACTCACAGATAAAAATAAATAGTTGCAAAAGAGAGAGCATCCTGGATGAACTACGACTTGGCAGAGCAATGTGCAAATTGCCTGTCGCATCTGTCCTCTCCTCCTCCATTCCTTGTCATGTTCATAGGTACAGTACAAGTTAGCCTTAGAGTGATGCCTGGTAAATTGAGGAAGGAAATCCCTATAGACAGAATATACCTCGCATGGTCAAAATAGACACATGATTCAAGAGTCCTGTGGGGATTCTGAAGCAAGAACTACTGGCATTCTGAAGAGGGGAGTGAGTGCAATTACCAAGGCAGTTTCACAAGCATATGATACTTCAAACTTTATATGGTTTAAAAAGTGGCACTTTGAAATTATTGAAACATTAAGAAAAGTGTTTTTTCTCTGTACCCAAAAGACTTGTGAAATTTGGGGACAGATTAATTATGCAATGTTCTGAATTTAGTTATTACTGTAGAGAGCAATATGGGGATAGGAATAGCCTTACAGATACTGGTAGAAATGGTCCACAATAAGAAATATTTATATAAATGTGAGGCTAAAAAATCAGAATGTTTTACCATTGTCTGTTTAATCATCACCCATGAATCTATCACCTTCAGCAATTATATCTCAGATGAAATGTCACCAGGCTCATTGTACATTCCTGTTGATTAAGCTACAATATAACTCAGTGAGGCACATGGATTGAATTATTTTATAAGATTTTTATCAAAACAGCATCAATTGATCTCTTAGAGACTCATCATCTAAATGAAGAGGCTTAGTATCCTTGCCTTGGGGCAGTGGAATATCAACATGGTCAGAGAAACTAGTGTGACTCTGGGTGAACAGAGTCTTAAAGAATCAGAAGAGCTTTGTTTTCAATGATTTAAAAAATATGTGAATAACTTAATTTGATAGGTGATTTCTGGTTACATTCTTTCCAGTATATTAATGTAATATACTGTAATTGATTACTTAAAAATCAATTTTTAAGAATTGATTCTAGCATTTCAAGAAGGGTACTTAATTGAGGCAAAATACAATAAACAGTAGTTACTTCTGGTATAGATTTCCAACCAAGGATGATGAGACACGCAGTTCTAAAGAATGTAATGTTAAGTTTCAGTTGATGACTAAACACTCCTCTTCAGATAATTATATTATGCCAAATGGCTCTCTGTTCAAACGTCTGAAATAAAAATATCCTCTTTTGCCTGATAAGATAATGCATTTGGATCATGTATAAGTATTTATTTTTAGGAAAGACAAACATACAGAAATGTTAACATATATAGTAAGTAGACAAAAGTAGAATAAATTACTTAGTTTAATGAATGCAATAGTTTCCATTGTATGAGCAAAAGAAGCATTTAACAACCAAGACAAAGTACTGGAAGTGTAAAGCTTACGTTAATAATTTTTAAAGTCTACATTTAGAATTTTTAAGTCCACATGTATATATTAGCTATAGAATCATTATGTATCTTGATTATATATTGCTATATAGCCATACACAGTCATGCTATGACATGGTTAGTCCATTATTATATGACTATACAGTATGGCATACTATAACACATAGCTTTTTATTGATAGGTTGTTGCTGTGCAGTTCTGGCCAGCCTTATCATGAAGGCCTGACATGCTTCTCAGTTACAGAGATCTTCCCGACTCTCCCTCCTGCATCTGGGAACTGCAGACATGTATCTCCATACCCAGATAAATACAGATTTTTGTTTATTAGGAAGTAAAACTATTCTGAGCAAACTTTATGTTTTGTAAGAGTATCTTTCAGCATTGCTGCCAAGCTTGTGTTCCTCATCAATAACAAGGAAAAATTTGTCTATCTCTATTTACAACTATAAAGCATATAAATTTTGTGCTTTGTTTCAATTACAGCAACAACTCACATGCAAATCAAAAGAATCAGCATCACCATAAACTGTAAGTGAGGCTATTGATTTTGTAGGAAAACAGCAGTAATAAAAATCTTAAATGTACCAAAGTTTCTCACCATTCTTTAAAACAATGGTTGCTTTGTTTTAAAAGAAAATCTAATTTCTGTGGCAGCTTGCAGGAAAATCTGGCACCCAGAGAGCCCTCTGGTTGTAATATGCTCTACTGCTTTCTCAAACAGAAGGGATCACAGTGGCATAGAAGTGTGAGAGACAAGAGCATAAAGTACGTATCCCACAATCAATAACAGAAAATGCCAGTTCTTACTCACCCTTGTTCAAACAACCATGCACGATTCCTTCTGAAATTACTACTCCAGGCTTGATGCTTTCTTCATTAGATATCTTATTGCCACCTATACCTAGTGCAAAACCAGAAGTAAAAAGCGCCTGCCCTGCATAATCATAAAGCAGAACCTCTTGTTCACTGTCTCCTGTAACCAGACTGAGGACACTGAGTAACCATGATATGGTAATGCACAGCAACTCAACTGGCAAACAGTTTTTCTTCCATTTTCTCAAGTGATTAAAAATGAACAGCAATGTAATTTTCAGAGTGAATTTGTTATTTAAAACATACATAAGACTGCCTCAAGTGTTATGAAAATATTGAAAGATCTTTTGTCATGAAAACTAGAAGAAAAAATGAATTTTAAAGAATGTTTAAAGCAACCCAGAAGGGCGGTATAGTTAAAAGAATACCAAGGTTTGTTTTGACCTTCAACTAACTCATATTGCTCAAATGCAAAACCTGAAAATGGAAAAAATGATGACACTCGAGTTCCAGTTTCCACTTGATTTCTACTCAGCTCTGTGGAATAATTAAGTGTGCTCTGTACCCTCAGAATTCAGAGATTTTCAAGAACAAACTATTACTTCACAATTTGTGTACATTAGTTAACAGTTATCTCAGCACAAATTAAGTGGCTCTGATTTTCTGAAGAAGTTACAAACTATTGCACAGGACTGCAGGCATCTTGGGCATAGTCTGCAGACACACTGTAGCTCAATAATATGTTCCTGAGGTCATACAGACTAATGGCAGCAGATCTTAGTTCCTCACACCGTTAAAGGGAAAGACACCACACTCCCCAGGCCGTGTGACTAGCAGTGAAATGTTAACCCACTAGTGCTAATGTTACCCCAATGTAAGGATTTCATTCTAAGCACTTTTGGTATTTTGAATGAATAAAATTGGTGGGAGTGACCTAGTCAGCCCCTGATGGAAACTTCTGAAAGAAGCAAAGACAGTTTCATTAAGAGTGTGACTTGTAGGTTGACCACATTCCAAAGTAAGTTCCACATTCAAGAGTGTTTGGGCAGCACAAATTTGACTCAGGATTAGCAAAATGGCATGGTGGGAACGTCACAAAGTTAGGTGGATAGGGAAAGATGGGCGGATCAAGGAGGATTTAGAGTAGTTGGAAGTTAATATGACCAAAATGCATGCATAAAACTCTCAAAAAATAATTGAAAAGTTATT
>PVIU01009527.1:0-40072 GCA_004026605.1 Ondatra zibethicus | reverse complement strand
AGACAATGAAGTAAAGAGAAGTAAGCACGTGACCATGAGTCAAAGAGGAAAAACATAGGCAAGGGAGTCCCTCTAAGATGTGACAAAAATCAAATGTCCTTTCCTCAAAGCAAGCAAGGATATTATCTTTCATTGATTTGATGCCAACCAAAGCTGCAGAGAATGTCCTGTGCATTGTAACAGAAGACTGCACTTTCATTTCCCAGCTGCCCAGACCCAAATCATCACACAGAAATTCTATTAGTTACAACACTGTTTGGTCAATGTCTTAGGCTTCTTACTGGCGATCTCTAACTACTAAATTAACTCAGTTTTAATAATCTGTGTATTGCCACGAGGCTGTGGCTTATCAGTGTGGCATGTTACTCCTTTGGCAACTACATGGTATTTTTAGGCTTTACCTACTCCATCTCTGTTCAGATTTCCCACCTGGCTTTACTCTGTTAAGCCATTGGTCAAAACAGCTTTATTCATTAACCTATAAAAGCAACCCATATACAGAAGGACATCCCACATCAGTGCATTTAGCAATAGATAATGATGAAATGTTCTTCTTTGCATACTGTTCCTCTGCAAGTTGGTCGATGCATTAGGGTGCTGCATTGGAGTTTGAACGTTAACATCACCCAAGCACCCTGTCATGGGAACAATGCACAGATGCTTCTTTCTCAAGAACTACTATGTGTGTAACAATGCCCATCTAGTATCAAGGTGGTCAAGGAAAGGAAAATCCTGTTTTCCCAGTGACTTTTTATATATTATCATAATTGAAAGTTAGAATCTACTTTTCTTCTCTTACAAAGTTATCTCTAGAAATTGTAATGTTTCAAAGTTGCTTCCCAAACACGTCAATTTTAAGGTAGATTTATAACACAATGTGAATAAGACACAAAAAATATGAGCAGTCTCCAGTGGATAATAAAGCTTTGGAGGGATTTTGCTCCTCATTTATATGAATATTTATTCATTTTTATTTCCCTGACAATAAGCACATCCTTATAAGACCTAATGAAGACCAAAATAAAACTTTGTCATTTCTTTAGTTAACACTAACAAACCCAGAATTTTTCATATTCCCATAAGCTGTGAGTCTAAATCAGCTCCTCTATCAGACACCAGTGGATTTTATACCTGGTTGCCAAGCGCTTGTTAAATGTATGAATTCCTAAGGCAGCCTCTTTGCTCCACTATCATCCATAAGGGAAAATCTGTTTTCTGTTGTTTCCTTGAATATATTCGAAAACACATTGCCACTTGAGGGAGATAGTTTTTTATGTGTTGACATTTATTTCTTCTTTTGCCATTTTGTATTTATAACTCATCCCCTTGTATTTGTGTCCTCTCACTAATCTTTCCTTTTAGCAGACCCTTTATTTTTTATTAGTCATCCTTCACTTTTTCAGAGGGCCCCCTTTTGCCTCTCCTTGGAACTGAATTGGGCTCAGTTGTCCTGTTAGCACATCAAATTTTAGGGGATAAATTGGAGCCTTAGAAATGTTTTATAACATGAATGCAATGCTTCATGGAAATCTCTAGAAATTGCTTTACTTGGAGGCAATCTTGCTTTGTGGTCTTCTCTTTAACCTTTTCAATAACATTATATCATTCCAAATAAAAATGTGTTTCGTATATATTCATAAATATATAAATACGGCCTTCAGGATCTATTTAGTGCTGCATAGGTATATATGTTTCCAGGGCTGACCGCTTGGTAGCTTGGTAGTAGTTTTCACAAGGATTAGCCCCTTAATTGTTTATCCAATACCGATTAAGGGCTCAAGCCTGTTAAAGACTATTTTTTTTTACTCCCAGCAGTCATTAGCTGCCCATAGATCTTTGCTTATTCACACATGTATAAGCATTTATATACACATATCTGTAAAACAGTAATAACCAAGAAAAAAGAGGTAATTAGTTTGAGATGCAGTAAGGGGAAATGGAGGATTTAGAGGAAGAAAATTTAAAAAGGAAATTAAATAATTATATTTTAATGAAAATATTTAAAATTACTGAGGAAAACTGGATTTTGTACATCTACCATTAATCTGATCTTTTATAATATTCCAGACTAGATCCTTAGGAACTCATGTATTCAGCTAGGATTCTACTCCATTTGTCATTTGGAAAAAATAGTGCAGTTTCTTCTGGGATAAGCACAGCTTGGAATTATGAGGAAGTGCATTACTATTAACCTTTTGTAGTAAAATTTTAATGTCCTGTTTAGTTGGGTTTGCTTTATGAATACACAAAGCTCACATTATAATATTTATTAACATTGTATAGGTAGGTATACTTCATATTTATTATAATTAATCTTTTTAAGACTGCAGAGTTTTATTAACCTGTCTTGCTTAAAACCATTTTCAAACAAATTTTTATGAAGGTTCCCACAAGTGTAAGTGGAAAGTTAGTACTTATTTCTGTCAGGAAATTTTTTATGTTCTATAAGGATTTCCTAAAAAGAATATATGATAGACACTGATTTTTTGTTTGCAATGAAGATTTTTATACTAAATTCTATTAAATATTTATTTAATCTTTTTCTTTAAAATAGCCACTGTAATGTGTTATATACATGGCAGGGATGGGATTTTGATTCTCACTGAACAGAAAATTTAGGCTCATGTCCTCATGGGATGCTATGTTCTGCATAAATAAGCATCTTTTAGAAAACTCTCATTATTCTACTGATAAACACTCTTCTTCTTAGTATCATATGGGTTAAAGTTTCCCATCAACTAGATTATAAATATTAGACTCTCAGTCACTGGAAATCTGCAATCTACAGCCATACTACATGCTTTCATCTGGATTTAGTTTTCAATTTCTCTTACTATTATTATATCTTGCACAGAGTTGGCAATAAATGGCTTAATAGATAAATTAAGGACCCAATTCATGAGTGAATACGTAAAGCTCATATTTCATCATGTCTGCTGTTACCCCCCCCAAAAAAAAATAGTTCACCTACCTGATCCTGAAAAGGCCTGGCTTTTCACACCACTGCCAATGAATATATCTATCTTTCAGGCAAAGCTCAAATTCCACAGACCACAAAGTCTACCTCATACAAAAAAAAAAAAATGTATGACTCTGTTTCTCCTACAGAAGATGGTACAAGCCGTAATGAATTTACCAAATAATCATTGAGTATTTATTAGCTTCCATTTGGGAATTGTTGTCCATTTTTTACTTCCTATACCCTTCCAACACTCTTTTGAAACCAAAGAGATTAAAGCCAAGATAATTTGTAAGGTGATATCAATTGTATTGCAAGCAAAGGTCCTTAATCCACGACCCTAAACTACTATCACTATACCACATGCGTAGACACAATGTCATGGTCCTTTGTATACATTAAATAATTTTAGGTGTATTATATATATGTGTGTGTGTATGATATAATATATATAGGTGTATCATTCATATATATACATATTATATATATACACATACATACACACATACCTGTGCGCTTTCAGTGGCTGGTTCAATGTTTATCTTTTGGATTTTTCAACATTTTTGTGTTCCCCAAACACAAAATACACCTAATTATATAAAGCCATTATGTTGATGTTGGTTTTTTTCTCCAAACAATTATCATTTTCTTTATAACTTTAATATTTCTGAAATGCATAACTCTTTTTTTCTGCAACTAAATTTAAATAAGAATATTCCAGCAGGATCATTTATAATATGAACATTTAAACAAATTGAAACAATAACAGCATGTCTAATGGTATACCAACATTTTTATAAATGATTCTGCTAAGTAGCTTATATTTATTTTATGCTGAAAATTCTTTTCAAGAAATGAGTATATGTAGATGAACAAGCATAAAACCTTCTTGTCCTTGGGGAATTGTTCCCTCATCTTTGTTAATATAACTCATTTACCTCACACCACTTGCCAAATTATATCATTTTATTTGCATAAATATATCCTCAGATAGTGGTTTTCCTGATAATGAAGAAGGTATTTTTATGTATAGTGTGTCCTTCTATTTGACATATAAATTTATTGACCTTGTGTATCATTTTCTGATGGATTAATCTAATGATTCCTTTCTCTCTGTTTTCCACTCTCTACCACATTACCCTAATATATTTTCTTAACAACCTAAAGTGATCATTCCAAGTTGTGTGTTTATCTTTTAAAGCCTGGTTCTCCGTTGTCCTACCTAGGTCCTCAACCTTCCATGCTTTGCTTTGTTTATGATATCATATTATCATCCCAAAGAATTTGTTCTCTAGAGAGGCAAAAAGGGAATAGATCTGGATGAGAAGGAAATTGGGGAGAACTTGGGAGGGAAACCTTAATCAGGATATATGATGTGAGAAAAAAATCTGTTTTTTAATCAAAGATATTATTATTTAACACACACAAACAAATAAAAATAATAAATGATTTTGATTGAGAAATTACTCGGAGACTGAAGGAAGACAACACAATCAAGTTTCTTAGTCCTGGAGATGAAATAGAATCCCTTCACAGAGCAGGTTTTCCCTAAATCAACAACCAAAAAAGGCACCAGGCCAACTAGGTCAGGGAGAAAAAAACAAATGTATGCCTAATTTCTGGAGAGTGCTTATCAAATCATTGTTTAATGAGCAAATATTATCCATTATGTTTATAAACATAAATGCAAATTTATTTTTATAAAAATTTTAATTTCACTTTGTAAATCAAAATAAAACATAATGTCTTGGAATTTGAAAGCCTTACTTTCGAATCAATGGGTAATAAATAATTATAAAAACACAATGCTTGGCTGTGGGGTGAAATATATATAAGATCATATTCAGTGGAACGAAGATAATATTTGGTCGCTCTTTCGCAACCTACTCTTAGCCTGATTTAATATCTTTCACACAAGAATTTTCTCAAAAGTACTAATTTTACTGTGTAACAAATGCATAAGGAAACAAATCTTTCAATTTCTGTGAAATTTATTTATGTGGGTAAGTTCATACTCCCATGGATAAGAATTCAATATCCCCTAATATTAAAACTGCTTTCTTAACGGTTTATAATAAAAACTGTAATTGCCAATCTCTTGTTTCATAATTTGAGTGGCATCTTCTGTAACAGTGGAGTTTTGTGTTTCAATTTTGGTCATCAGACCCTTGGAAATCCATCACCTAAATTAAATATGCAGTGACATGTAAATAATTGGTTTGACTACATTTCTGAGGTAGCTCACAGCCAAATTTGTCAATGGGTAATTCATGGGCCTATACTGGAGGTGTGCGTGTTTGCACCTGCGGCATAGTGAAAAAGACTACTCACTATTCGAATAGTTCTTAGTGGGGAAAGTACTTCAAAAAAAAGTTGGAGGTATAATCGAGTTTCCGGGCTTTACCTATTGCTTACCCCTTTATTTCTACTAAGACTACTAAAAGCCGACAAACTGGAAAAGTAGTGAAATTGAGTTGGTTTAACTTCATCTGGATCGTGGAACTTAGATCCTATTAGTCCTAAGCTGGCTCCACCACCTATTGGAATCAGTATAACTCCTTCAGCAAATACCTCAAGCCACTTCCCATAGTTAGGTGATTAGGCAAGAGTTTAAGGGAACATGATAATATAACTAAAACCGTCTGGTGCAGAAATTTCTTATATGAATTGTTTGTACTGATGGTCTCTAAATGTCTACAAACTGAGCATAGAAGACTGACTTGTGCTTGAGATTTGAGCCATTGGCCACATCTCACTTCTCCGGACGCTGAATGCTTCTGTAAGTTGTGTCTGAAGCTGTTATATTTAGTAGATAATATTCTTTTGGCTATAGGATAACACTCTCGTTCAGTCTCTTCAGGAGGAAATGTGATTTGGGAGTTACACCAGGGAAAGAGAAATGTGAGCGCACTAATACTGCAGCCAAATAAGAGCAGTAACTGCTGATGAGGAATCCCACTGAGAAATTAAAAACTGCACCTTTCTAGGATGACCCAGTGGGACTAAGAGTACATTGGACTGTTGAGAAAAGCTGTCTGGCCACTAAGGTTAAGGGATTCGCTAACAAATTTCACCACTTGAGATACATGTTCCTATTTTGACTGATTGAGAAATTTATCTCATGATCAAGGCATTCAAAATGGCCTGTTATGGCAGGAATGTAATTGTTATTTTATCTTTGGGCAGAAGAAGGAATTGGGGGTTGAAGGCCCATTATATAAAAGCATCCTTAATGTTCCTCAGGACATTCTTGTCATGAGAAGCAGTGGCCCAGTTAACGGACAGATTTAATGTAAATTAATATGCATGGGATTTGTGAGATGATTTTTCTAACTGCGCCTTATTTGTTTGTTTGTTTTAAATGGGATCTCACCACGTAATCCGGGAAGGCTGGGAATTCATTATGTAAACCAGGTGGCCTTCAGCTCACGGAGGACTGGATTCATCAGCCTCATGAATGCTGCAATTGAAGGCAAGTGTTACCAAAGACAGATTACTCTATTCTTTTCTAATGGAAACTGTTGCCACAGACATTGTGAAAATGTACCATCATGATCCATCTCAAGCAATGTCAGATTCTAGAGGCAAATCAAAGACTCAAGAACCTTGACGTTGAGTATTCTTTCAGGTAGCTCATTCAGGACTCTTATATTCCAGCTTTATTAGCAAGGCTCTCTCTGTACCAGAATGATATACATACATTTCTCTGGACACCTGAAGAAAATAATAATGTAGTAATGTCAGTAGAGAAGGTACTTTCTACTAAATAGAGGAGCATATTGGACTATTACACTAGTGTCTCGATAAAAATGAATATATTTATTTTTATTTGTCATGCTAGCCTGGGATCATGCGTGATAGAAAAGTAGGGATAAAACAGATAAAATTCAACATCAAAATGTGTAATACTAAGAATGGAAAGGAAGCTCTAAGGTATTCTTAAAAGGTCTGCAGTCTCACCCAAATCCTCAGAACTGAGTCTGCGTCATAGTTCCTTTTCTTGTTGCTGTAACAAAAATACCATGAAGAAACAGTTTCTTTCAGCTCACAGTGCCAGGTTAGAGTCTATCACAGTGGGAAAGTCACAGGGCAGACTCTGAGGAAGCCAGTCACATTGAGTATGTAATCAAACGCAGTTATACAGCTCTGGTTCCACCCCCCACTCACAGTTAAAAATGGATCTTATTGCACTAATAACACAATCAAGATAGCCTCCAGAACTTGATGGGAAGACACTTTTGCTGAAGAAAACATATACTTCTATCAAAACCATGGGTGAAATTAAGTTGGCATGGACTTGTAAGCTTCATTGCCCCACCTGGTTTTCATTGTAGTGGAAGGTGGTCGGCATGTAATAGGAAGAGAAAATTAAGAACCAATCTTTCCCAGTTCTGAAAGTTACAATAATGACTGGCCTGGTATGGGGGGAGATGTTGGAAAGAACAAGAGAGTAACCAATCACTTTTTTATTTGATTTTAGTCCTGCTTCATAAAATGAACCCTATACCTGTAACCATTATTGGGTCCAGAAACTATGGCTAACCAGTCACAAGCCCTAGGAAGAAATAACTACTCTTATTTAGCTAAAAGGACATAGTGTTAAACTGACTCATAATTTCTTATTTTTATATCTATAAATTAGTATCTCTCTCAACCCTCCTCAGAGAAACTATTTGGAGTAGGTGGTGATTAGCACAGAGACCCACAATTGACCAAGGTACAGAAAACAAGAGACCATGAGACGCTCAGTTAAAAACAGAGCATACATGCTGTATCCCCTCCTTCCAAAAAAGAGATCATTCCAGAAGAAAGGACAGGAAGATTGTAAGAGCCAGAAGTGGTGGATTACTATATGCAAACAGTGTCTTCTGAGCACAGCAGAACATCTGTACACATGAACTCACAGAGTTTGTAACAGCATGCAGAAGACCTGTACAAGGGCAAACTAGACCAAATGCCAGCATGGAAAGAAGAACTGGGCACAGCATTCTGTTGCTAGCTATGGGGCTCTTGGCAGCTGCTAGCTGCTACGAGTGAGAAAGTCATGTCTCTTTAAAGGTGTGGCCCTGGTAAGTCGACCACACTCCAGGGGAAGGACATACATTCAGAAATATTTGGGTATCACAAAGTAGCATTGATGGGGGTAAAAAGACAGGGAGGATGGATCTGGAAAGAGTTGGGGGGGAAAGCTGAATATAATCAAAACACAAAACACACTTAACAAAATTCTTAAAGAATCAGTAAAACAAACAACAAAAACAACAACAAACAATATCCATGGGCCTGGCAAGAGGCCTATCTCTCAGGTAATTCTAGATTCTGTAAGACTAACATTTGACACTAATTGTCACAGTATCTACCTAGACATAGACTATCACGATAAACACCATGCCGATTCATATCTGTTCTCTTCATGCTCTGGGATATATAACAACACTGCATGCATCCATGCTCTTGAACCCCGCCCCCCAAAATATTAATGAAATTGCAGATGGTGTATCAATAACCAGATATTCACAAACTGAAGGGTGTAGGGCAAAAGTCACCTACATACACTTTATTTGTCAAAGCTATTTTTTAATTTCACAACCACAGGAAACTTCAACAAGTAGTGCAAGATATCATGTCATATCTTGACTAAGTAAAACATCAAGAATTTATTTTCTTACAGTGCTAGAAGTTTGAAGTCTGAGAACCTGGGGAGAGGGAAGATCGGGTGCTAGGTATATTGTTCACCATGATTTGCAAAAGATACCTTATACCTACATAGTAAAGCGTGTGTGCTCTTCTTCTTAGAGACACACACTAACAGGATAGTAAGAAAACCACTCTCAAAATCTCATCAAAACACACCTCCAAAGATTCATATCCAAATATATTACATCAAGAATTGGGGCTTCAAAGTATGATCTTATTGGACAGTGCATTATACACATGCATACACACACATAAAGTACAATTTTAGGATTACCTTATAATATCAGGACTTGAAAACAGAACTACATATTCTGAAAGTCTTGGTTTCCAAATACCAAGATTTTGAGATCCTAACACTATAATTATAAACTAATCCAAGCCTCTTTAATCTAGTATTAGTTACCTCTGACACAAGGGTCAGCAAACTATGGCCTATGACCAAATGTAATGCATTGATTACCTTCAAAATAAAAAAAATTATATAAAACACAATCACATCTATATATTTATTTATTGTGTAGTATAGTACCAGAGTCAAAACTAGCACAACCATATGAAATTGAGTATTGTTTTTTCAAGGTCTGTAAATAATTGTGTTGGAATTTTGAGAGGATTCCATTCAGTCTGCAGATTGCTTTTGGTAGGATAGCCATTTTTACCATGTTAATCCTACCAATCCATGATCATAAGAGATCTTTCCATCTTCTGATATCTTTTTCACCTTCCTTCTTCAAAGACTTTAAGATTTTTATCACACAGGTCATTCATTTACTTGGCTAGAATTACCCCAAGATATTTTATACTATTTTTGAGAATTGTGATGGATGTTGTTTCCCTGATTTCTTTCTCAGTCTGTTTATCATTTACATATAAAAGATTTACTGAACCTTATGTAGTATCATGCCAAACAATGTCTCTCTCTCTCTCTCTCTCTCTCTCTCTCTCTCTCTCTCTCTCTGTGTGTGTGTGTGTGTGTGTGTGTGTGTGTGTGCTGTAATTGTCTGGAATGTTAAATACTTTACTAAGTTCCAAAAATATCTGTGATACACTGAAAAGGTTACAAAGCTAGAAGTCTTTGATAAGATGCTAGTGTGAGTTGCATTTAGTTATAAGGATGTGTTGATTGAGTCATAAAAGGATAGCCACCAGATAAATAATCAAAGAGCTGGGTGCTTTGTAGATTAGTGACATGAATATGATGGCTACAGATAACATTTAATTAGAATTATATCTGTGACATCATCAGAATTTGGAATTCCTAGAATTATACCTATAAAATTTATCTGTAAATATTGATGGTTTAGAGTATTAGCTAAATCCATCAGAAAGCTCATTAACAATTTTACCTCTGTTGAGTATATTCAATATTATTAGAACCCATCACAAATTTGACTGTAACTATTAAACACTACAGTCTTGTAAGACTACTGCTTTTCATTATAGTTACTATTATTTTAAATTATTTTCTGTTTTTGTTTGTATTTTCTTTCACAATTATATAAACCTCTTCACTGCATTTTACCCTTAGGACTGTACAACTTCAGTCTTCTCTTAGCATAAGAGCTGCACAGATCAATTCCTTTTCACAAAATAACCTTGAGTATTGAGGAAATCAGAGCTGCTGCTGCTCTTATCGCTCTTAGAGAACAAACTCTGTGTGATGGGCTCTTGAAAACATGAACTGACTTTGTCCTACCAAGCTACCTAACCTAAAATGCTGAGGGTCAAGAAAGAAGACTAAACATATAATGATAGGCTTGTGCTTTATTTACTTTAATATTACATTTACTTATTAAATAAATTTATTTAATATTATATTTAGGAAGATATAAGGAGAGGGGTTAATGAGTCAATAACATACTTTTGCTGGCCAAGCATCTAAAGATCAGTTAAGTAAAATGTATGCCAAAATTTATAATTTCTGTAGGTGGTGGGCTCTCATTTTTATTCAACAATCTCTTAACACCCTGGATTTGCATGATCTATGAAAATATTTCTACAAGTACTTTCACATCTGTTAATTCATAGTTACCCCATGAACATGCAATCATGATATCTTTTAATGGATTAAAAATATAAAGCCCAGAGAAAGGAGAAGCAGTATTCGATGAATCAAAACCTGCCGCTCTCTATTTTTTTCCTAAAATTATACTCCCATACATTGCTTCTTGAACATAAAATAATAGAATGTTTATATATTGAATAGATATATGTATCTGCCAGTGTTAGAAAATATGTTCATTGATTTACTGATTCAGGCTATAAAGAAAGAAAATAATAGCCCACTGAAAGTATAAGCCATTGCATTTATTTTTCTAAATAATATTTAATTGGTACTATCATGTACATTATAACTAATATAACAATATAACTAATAAGGCCATTATTATTGCATCGATTTAATAGGTCAATATTTAATGTTCAATCCTGATTTTTTTTAAATTCTATTTATTTTTACTCTGTATCCTTCTTCCTTCTTGTGTCTTACCTCTCATAAATACTACTAATGATAATGGACTGTTTAGGGGTTATTAAAGAAACTATCATTTTGTGATTACAGAATCATATTGACAAATACTTAAATGAGATCAATTTTCTGCAAACAAATACTTTCCTTTGAACAGTTAAGCCATAGTGACTTTGTTTCCCTGTGATTTAATTCCTCTACTTATTTATTAATACTAGTTCTAACTTTCAATGACACTGAAATTTCACTTTAGTTTGAATATAAATCAGCATTCATGAAAAAAATCGGTTAAGTTCCATTTTCTACTGATATTTAGGTTGTTCCTACTAATTCAATAACCAAAACAAATTCAGATATTTGGTTTTCTGAGTAATTAAAAAAATGTATCACCTGATCAAGCTATTTGACAGTGAGATCAATATAACACTATACATGCTGAAGGATTAATGTCTGGATGTTTCTGGGTCTTAGCACACCTGCAAAAGTGCTGTGATTCTGACCACAATAGACCTTGGAGTAATAAAAATGTTAGAACTTAACAAAATGTCATCAAATGCCTGTGGCCCACTTCTATAAAAACCATGAATAATTCACAATGCTATATATGGAATTAAATCTGCTGCCCTGATTCCATTTAAATAAATGTGTTTATGAGTCACCAGTTTCATTTTTCCTTTACTTATAAGTGGTGACCTTTCACTTATGAGTTGAAAAGCAATCAACTCTGAATATAAAATAAGATAAAGAAAATGAATTTAAATATTTATAGTAAACATTTATGATGGTATGGGCATTGATGAACCAAAACACATCTTTGTTTAAAGTATAAGGGTATGCAAAGTCCATTTAGTCCATAAATGTTTATTAAGAAGTGACTTTATGTTTATACAAGCATGTTCAATGGAGCCAATAGAAATTAGACAAAAAATATATGGACAAAAGTGAATGTTAAAGAAAATTTAAAACATTTTATTTTAGTGTCTTTTATTTTAAAAAGTGCTTCAAATTCCTTGCTGTTGTCTCTTTGTGTATTCCACAGTTAGCAGCTAATATTAATTAGCATGAAGAGATTGCACATATTATCAAAACCATAACTGAAAAAGAGAACTTTAAAATTCATAAAGACTTCACTTGGATCATATCCGAATTGTCATGTACTGCTATTTTATTTCACTTATGCAACCAACTTTCTCCTCCATGTCAATTTATTCTTAGGCTAATAATAAGAGCATATTATATATAAACCTTTTAAAACTCCTCTTGTTCATCCTATAAACCATCTCGGTGTGTGGCACACTTGCATGACTCTTTCTGCCCTCACTGCAAATGATTTCCTTTATGCTAGTCCTGCAGTTAGATGATCGAATTTTATATATGATAGAAATTCAGTAAATATGTGGAATAGATGGATCACACCATTCCGCTGTGTAATGTCTTAGGCTAGCTATCTATTGCCTTCTGTATTTGACTGTGGAAAACAGATGAGGCCCAGTGCACTGCCCCAGGCCAGTGTTGTGGTCTTCATTCTGTCATCGCTTCACACTTCCTAAAACCCATTGACAGAGACCCAGTCAATTGTCTTGCACTTTCTCACTTTGGTTTGCTCATGCTGTTTTAATCTGTCTTGAATATCTGCTTGATTTCTTTGCCTGGCCAGTGTCTTCCAATATGAAATCCCAGAACAACTGCCAACTCCTTTCTACCCTATTTCCTAAATATTTCTTCCCATCTTTACTGGAATTACCACTATACATCTTTATTTTGAAAGATCACATGGATTTAAAAGTGATCTCCTACTTGCTACAAGCAGCATAGGATGAAAAGAGAATTGTATTTCTTCTCAAGTATGTTATTTATTGAAATAAAACTCATAAAGTATCTTTCTTCTGAACGCTTCCAGAATGTCTGTTCAGCAAAGTGGTGTGAAGACCACAAACCTCAACTTCAGGTGACCATTCTGATCCATTCTCATTTTTTCTCTATATGTGATTCCTGGGTAAGTTACATAGTATTTAACAGAACCCCCCAATTTACTGGCCAGTTCCATCAGACTTCAAGCCTTAACTCAGCTGATGTCTCCAAAAGGTGAGAATGGACGCTAAAAAGTACCAGTTCGTTTATTGACAGAAACAATCAAGTAGGCCACCTCTTTTCAGTCACATTCCAGTAGTGACATCTTCAGAACTGTTAGGGTTGTTACCCCTGTTGTTCTCCACAGAGAAGTGATCTAGAGCTCACACTGAAGTCAGACAACATATCACAGCTGTGCCTCAGAAAACGAACAATTTATTTAACCTGTCTGCACCTTAAATATTGCATGAGCTCATTGTGAGGATTAAGAAGCCAATATGAGCAAATCATTTGAAACAGCCTCTGGTATATAGGACTTCTGAAATATTAATTGCCTATTATTCTTCTTACATTATAGCTTAAACTAATATCACTTATTTCACTGTGTTATATTAATCAACTTGTCCCATATGCAATTTTATAGAATAGTTATCTAAACAACTGAATGAAAAAAGTTAGAAGGCCAAGCGCTGCCTAACCTGGGAAGGAAGGGGGATACACAAGAGGAATGAATCTTGTTGGGGGAGGCTGCTCATTTGTTCCCGGATGCTTAACTCAGAAATTATATTATTTGCAATACTATTTGGCCAATAGCTTAAGTTATTGCTAGCTAGATCTTATATTCCAAACTAATCCATCTTCATTAATTTGTGCATCACCACAAGGTCGTGGCCTACCGGCAAAGTTTTGGAGGGCTCCAGTGCAGGTGTCTGTCTCCAGCGGCTACATGGTTATTCCATGACTCTGTGTACTCTCTCTATACATCTCTTTCAGTCTGGCTTTACTCTGTTAAGCCATTGGCCGAAAGCAGCATTTTTGATTATCCAATGACAATAAAATACATTCACAGCATACATCCCCTCCCACATCCAGCTCTCCTGCCCATTCTGCCACAGTTCAGTATTTACTATCTTTCAGCTGCTTTCTTCCTTTTTGGTATTTAGCCTTACCTTGTGTTGTGATCAGTGTTTAATTGCCAACTTACTTAGAACCAGTGGAGAAGAGAGCCTCAATTGATGAAGTCTAGACCACATTTGTGAGGAACCAGCCTGACTACATTGTGAAAGCAGGACCCATTATGCTGTATTGTTATTGTAAACACTAAGTTTCAATGTACTGTGAGAGCTGAGTTGCTGTTCTTAAGCCTGTTTGCTGAAACCTGACCTCTGTCAACACATGACCTTGTTTTTGAGAACATCCTGACCCTCCCTAGTCCTCTTTAATCACATGGGGATGGCATGGATGGTTTTTTAAAAGACATTTCTGCACTTCTTTATTGCTTTATCTTCTGACTTCTGTAAACCTGCTTTGCAAATACTTATGATTTTACTCCTTAAAAAAGATGCAAAAAATGGACTTGGGGCTGCTCTCTTTAACCTGTCTTAAGAGACAGTCACTACCTAGCTCTTGGGTATATCCCAATAAAAATCAAGCTTGCTTCAAATTTGGCTACAAACTGTGGTAGTGGTCTTATTCTCTCCTGGTAGGATTGACAGTTGTCCAATAGGAATATGCCTTAGGCACTGGCTTGATTGTCAATTGATGTAAGAACACTCAGCCCATTGCAGGCATCATTCTAACCAGGCAGAGGATCCTAACATGTATAACATAGAAGAAAGCTGGATGAAAGCAAGCATGCAGGGATTAATACTCTATCTCCCCCCACCCCTTTCTCTACAATGGGTTGGTGTAGGAGGTCCTTCTGTTTATGTGTTGCTTTCATTAGTTGAATAAAGAAACTGCCTTGGCCTTTTGAACTTTACCTTTTTGAACTTAGGTAGGTGGAGTAGATAGAACTGAATATTGGGAAGAAGGGCAGAGGGGAGAACGCCATGGATCTCCTGCCTGGGACGGACACTGGTTAGAATCTTGCTGGCAAGCCACAGTTATGTGGCAATACACAGATTAATGGAAATGGGTTAAATTAAGATGTAAGAATTAGCCAATAAGAAGTTAGAGCTAATGGGTCAAGCAGTAATTTAATTAATACAATTTCTGTGTGGTTATTTCGGGTGTATGCTAGCCGGTTGGCCGGGACCAAAAGCAGGCCCTCTCTCTCTCAACACTGGGTGTGATACTTTAAGCTCCTGACTTGAAAAGGTGGATTATTATTACGAGAGCCAATGTTGAATTTTAAGTTTCAATTACTATGCTCTAGGGATCCATGAAACAAAGTGCCTCTTATCTGCAAGACCCTTGCCCAAGGACAGAGAGTTCTTGAAATGTGGAAGCTATTGTTTATGGGAGATAATAAGGCACATTGTTTTCAGTCCCCTGAACAAGTTTGTTTTGCCCATCTGCAACAGATGTGCTTAATCACCTGCCGGCAAGAGGTTCATAGGAAGGAAATACATAAGGATGTATACTTGCCCCTGATTGGATGTAGGCTGAAGGTACTTCAGGATGTTTGCTTGCCCCTGATTAAACCTGATGAAAAATACTTAAGCAACTGCAAACCTTTATTGGTGTCATTTTTTTTTCTGGGAAATAAGAAATGGGCCTGGCCAGAGCCTATCCAATTGGTCAGTATTAATTAAAGTTTGCTTCAAACTTGACTTTTAAAATTGTGGTAGTAATTTAATTCTTGATCAGTGGGATTAACATTAAACCTTGGGATTATAAATGAATAAACTCTCTCTTTCATTCAATTGCTTTAGTGGGCATGGTGTTTTTTATCTCAGAAAGAGAAAGAAAACTAGGACCACGTTGTATCGCTTGTGTACAAACCTCCACTGTCAGGAAACAGGCTGCAGCTAATATATCGCTGCCAAGGCAGGAAAAGAAAAGGCCCTCACGCTCACTCTTCACGCTCTAACTCCAGAGAATATCATGCACATGCACACTTCTCGGATTGATTGCAGTTTGCTGTAGTGTAATCAATCTGCTTGATCAGGTTGGGTCATAGTTCTGAGCCGTTGTTTTCTGTCCTTCAAAGACTAAACAATTCAGGGCAATGTGGACTTTCAACAAGTTAAAGACAATGGGGTTGTGCCTAACAAAAACAGCTGCTCTCTAGAAGGGAGAAAAACTTGTAATGGAGAGTAGAGGCCATAAGATGTCTTAGCCTTTTATATCCTGGAAAAGCGTGTCGGTTCTCCATCCGGGCCAAAGACGTGATTCCTCAGCAGCCATTGGTGTGGGGATAAAATGCAGGGACTTCTCGGAGGACACAATGGTGGGAGCTATGCCTAGGAGAAGACATGGTAAAAACAGAGTTATGATGGCTAGATAAGGAATGACTTAAGAAAACACATTAAATACTGTGCCTTTGCTCACCTTTCAATTGTACACAGCATTCTGATGGGCAACTCACATTAATTCTTTATTTTTCGTAAATCCCGTCAAGGTTATACTTTTTTTCTCCTTGAGTGTGTGGGAAGAATGCATTTATCCCCAAACATAGAGGACACTCTGCCTAGAGCAGAACAACCTCAATGTGGTCGACTCGTGACACACAAAGCAAGTTTTCTCACAGAGTTTTCATCAACATAAAGAAAATAAACCCCAATGAAAGATTTCAAGGCACCGGATGCCTTTTAAAAGTAATAGTAGATAATGTGGCATCACACTTGTTAAGAGGGACATTTAATAAGCGTTTACTGGCAGGGGAGCTGCATTAGCTCACTTTTAGTATAGATAGAGCAGCTGAAGAATATACTCTGATAAAAATAATATGAATGGGAAATATGTCTGTAAACATTCTGTTACAATTCAAATGGTTAGGCAAGTAATTTATTCTATTGCAAGCATATCACATTTAACCATAGGAAGTCTGATGTAACCTAGGTTGCACTTCCTTATGAATATTTATTTGCTATGGTAATTATCTATGATAAGAGAATCATCACTAAAAATCCTCATTTTCTTATCACAGACTCCTGTTGACAACTCACCCAGCAGAAACGGTCAGGATGGTGTTAAAATTATAGCTGTTACTATGGACATTGTAGCTACGTTTCATTTTAGAAAATAACAGAATCAAAAGACAGTGAAGAAGGAATTGTCCTAATTCTATCATCCTGTTCCCAGGGATTTCATAACAAGGAAGTAGTGTGAGTGCCAAAGATTGTTGCTGGTTGACTAGTGCTTTTGGCGACCGATCCTGGGTAGTTGCAGCCATCTGTTCCCTACAATTATTTTTTTAGGAAGATATATAAAACAATTAGCAAGTCAGAATTCTATAGACTAAGCCAAGAAAATGCAATTCAGTTTAATTCGGTGCAAACTGTGGTTCATTTTAAATAAAAGAGGGAGTAAAGAGGAGTTTCTCAGAAGCTGTTGGAGGTCAAAACAAACAGCAGTGATTCAGTGGTAGAGGATCTGAGAGAGCGAGGTGGTGTTCTTTGTCAAGGAGAACTATGCGGGTGGTGAAAAGATTGCGATACTAAAATATAGAACGTGGAAGGGCAATAAAAAGGACAAGGTTAAAAATAAAACAAGCTCGTTCTTTGTAGTATGCACATTATGTTCCTCCAAGCACACGACAATAAAAATATCTTCCTAAGCAGGTTCAGCAATGCTACCTATGAGTCATGCTCCACACTACCCAGAGGGGCGGCACCATTGCAAGGAGGTTACTCAAAATGCAGCCCACTTATAAGTAACTGTGTCATTCAAGCCAGTCTAAATCTGGGGGTTAGCATACAGGGCGGCTGGCAGCAATTGTATAAGGTGTACCACGTTAGACTAAACACTGAATTCTGGAGAGAAACCTTGTGAGTACAGTAACAAACATGTGAAGACAATATAAAAAAGAAAATTACAAGAGAGGATAGGTTTCCAAGAGATGTTTAGATAATGTAGAAGATGCCATTAAGCTAAAACTGAAATTCAAAAAACAGAACTCTGCTATACTGTGAATCAAAGTATCTGAACCCAATAAAATGTGGGATACAGAGGTTACTTAAAAGTTTCTTATTTATTTTAATGTATGTAAAAACACCATCATTGTAACTTTCTTAGCAAATGGTAAGTAAATTGTATTTAGAGAAGGAATGTTTTGTTTAAACTTTGGTTTGGTTTGGTTTTCGCAGTGGGGTCTTTCACTATGTAGCCTACACTGAAGTGGAACATGGGATCTTCTTGTCTCACCCTCCCAGTGCTGCTGTCACAGTGAATTATTCTATATAATGTAACCAGTCCCTGTCCTGTGTTCACACACACACATACACAGAGAGAGAGAGAGAGAGAGAGACAGAGAGACAGAGAGACAGAGAGAAGAGACAGAGAGACACAGAGAGAGAGCCTTCTTTACAGATGAGTTCTGTGGTTCCAGTCGCCCCAGGAAGCAAGTGGACCGGGGTACATGCCAAGTGAAACCTGTCAAGCAACAGCAGAAGCAGCTAAAGAAGAGAAGTGAAGCTTGTTTCCTGTTCCTTCTTCACAAGACACACACACTGCATGAAGGCCCCAGCTGCACGCCTGAGATATGAGAGAACCCATATCTGAGGGTTGTGGAGCTATAGACCTCCAGGCTACTTATTTTGAGTCCTGCAGATCTAACTTGAATAACCAATGGGAGCATGTTCAGCCATTTGATATTAAAACAGGTTAATATTGAATTAGAGGGTAGATAGCAAAGAGGGAAAAAGCACATTACAAATTTTCAACAAATAATATTGAATACTCATCAAGAGCAGAAGGATTTTCTTTGCATGGGTGGCAAAGGAAACATTGACAGTACAGAGCTATCTCTGCTGCAAGAGGTTTCCACATAGACACAGAGGTCAGAAGGCCCACAGACCTAAAGGTTAAGAATATAGTAGTGTTTTTGAAGGCAAAAAAATGTGCTTCCTAATTGGTAGTTAGCTGTCTTACTTAAGTTTCTGTTTTCCAAATAAAATACCATGGTCAGGGAAAGGTATAGAAAAATGAGTTAATTTTGTCTTAGGATTTTAGGAGAGTCCATGATGGTAAAGGAGGTATGATGGCAGGGCCATGGAAAAGAGCTAACATATCGCATCTTCAAAGTCAGTCATGAAGCAGAGAGTAACCTGGAAATGGAAGTCTATAAATCTCAAAGCCCAGCTCCTAGTGTTGTACTTCTTCCCAAACAAGGCAACCAACTTGGGACCAAGTTTTCAAATCCTTGAGCCCATGGGGATATTTTTCATTTAAACAAGCACTGCATTTATATCAGTTTAACTGGAAGGCTTAAATCTGAAGAATTTGTTGATCAAATGTGTAAGGTTGAAAATAAATTTCAATAGCCAGATAAGGAAAATTTTACGGACTTTTCGATATCCACATTAAATCTTTAAAGTGATGTTAAACAATGGTGCTCCATCCAAACAAAATTTGTTTCATTATATATTTTGGAAACAAGATGCCAACCAATAGATCAGTGTAGGTAACAAGGGAATAAACACTGAATTGTGATACCATTAAGGCATGTTAATCACATTAAGACATCACATCTTAAAACCTGTATGTCTGGAATCTCTTGTAAATCTGAAGAGATATCTTATCTTTGACACACTAAGAGATATATGCAAAGATGCTTATTAAATCACAGTCAACCTGGGATCAATTGATGTCAACCAGTAGGAGACAGAATAAAAATTTCTTATGTCACACCAGAGACAGTAGAACATACTGAAGAGCTGACACACATATAGTGAAAACTTACCTTTCAAAATTAACTTATCACTTATGGATTGAAAGCATTTATGCAAGTTGTTCAAAAACATAAATCAATTATACATGCTGTGTTGGCATATCCAGATTTGTAATAAAATATAAAAACCAGTCTGGTTAGATATTGAGCAAATGCATTGGAAAGTTTATTGAACAAAGGAAGCTGGGAAAAAGAACTGGAATCCCAGCAGGCCTCTATTTTATTTCTAAACTCAAACATGACATCATCCGCATACTAATCCTTGGTGTGGTGAGTACATACTCCCTTAAATCTCTGCAGGCTTCTCTAATGAATTACAACAATAATGATTCAAACTCAGAGAAATATATTGTTTGTTAGACGGTTTCATGGAACCCAGGCTGGCATCTAATGTTCCATTTAGCAAAGATGCCCTTAAGGTTCTGATCATCCTGTCTCCATGTCCTTTACTCTAAATATTATGTGCCACAATACATAATTATATGCAGTATTGGGTACCAAACCCAAGAGTTTCATGCATGCTAGTCAAACATTTTACCAAATGGCATTCATCCAAGTCATGCTTGATATTATATTCTTTTCTTTTTTTTTAAAAAAAAAAAGAAAGCAAACTTTTTTCATTATACATATCAATCCAAGTTCCCACTTCCTCCCCTCCTCCCATTCCATCCACTTACCCCTTCACCCAGCTCACATCCACTCCATGGAAAGAGTAAGGCACATTGACTTGGGGAAGGTCTAATGCCCTCCCTACTATATCTAGGCTGAGCAAGGTATACATCCAAAGGGAATAGATTCCCCAAAAGACAGTACAAGCAGTAGGGATAAATCCTGGTGCCAATTACAGTGGCCCCTCAGTCTGCCCCAGCCATGCATCTGTCAACCACATTCAGAGGAACTAGTTTGGTCCTATGCTAGTTCCTTCCCTGTCCGGCTGGAGTTGGTGAGCTCCCATTACCTCGGGTCGATGATTTAAGTGGGTGTACCAATTATGGTCTTGACCTCTTTGCTCATATTCTCATTTTTCCCACTCTTCAACTGGACTTTGGGATCTCAGTTCAGTGCTCCAATGCAGGTTTCTGCCTCTGTTTCCATCAGTTGCTGGATGAAGGTTTCATGGTGATATTTAAGATATTCATCAATCTGATTACACGGCAAGGCCCGTTCAGGCACTCTCTCCTCTATTACTTAGGGTCTTAGCTAGTTCATCTTTGTGGATTCCTGAGAATTTCCCTAGAGTCAGGTTTCTTGCTAGCCCCATTATGGCTCCCTCAATCAAGCTATCTCTTTCCTTGCTCTCATCTCTGTCCTTCTTCCATCTCATCTATGCCATTCCCTCAAGTTCTCCCCCACTCCCTCTTTCCCCTCCTCTTCCCCTCTCACCCTCCATTCTCTCCACACTCCAAAGCTCCAAATTTTGTCAGGCAATCTTGTCTGTTTTGACTTTCCAGGTGGATCTATATATGTTTTTCCTAGGTTTAACCTTGTTACTTAGCCTCTCTAGGATAATGAACTATAGGCTCAAAATCCTTTGTTTATAGTTAGCATCCACTTATCAGTAAGTACATACTATATTCATCTTTTTGGGTCTCAGTTACCTCACTCAGGATGGTGTTTTCTAGTTCCATGATTTGAATGCAAATTTCAAGATGTCATTGTGTTTTTTACCGCTGAGTAGTATTCTAATGTATAAATGTGCCACATTTTCACCCTAACTAGATGTGATTGGTTGATAGAGTTTCCCCATCAATTCTTCGGTTGAGTAGCACAGACACTGAGACAAACAATAAATAAATGGGACCTCCTGAAACTGCGAAGCTCCTGTAAAACAAAGGACACAGTCATTAAGACAAAAAGACAACCCACTGAATGGAAAAAAATCTTCACCAACCCCATATCAGACAAAGGACTGATCTCCAAAATAAATAAAGAACTCAATAAATTAGACATCAAAATTTCAAATAACCCATATAAAAATGGGTTATAGAACTAAACAGAGAATTCTGAACAGAAGAATCTCAAATGGCTGAAAGACACTTATAAAAATGTTCAACATTCCTAGCCATCAGGGAAATGCAAATCAAAACAACTCTGAAATACCATTTTACACCAGTCAGAATGGCTAAGATCAAAAATACTAATGATAGCTTATGCCTGAGAGGATGTGGAGAAAGAGGAACATTCATTCATTGATGGTGGAAATGCACACTTGTACAACCACTTTGGAAACAGTATGGTGATTTCTCAGAAAATTGGGAATCAACCTTCCTCAGGATCCAGCAATACCATTCTTGGACATACACCCAAGAGAGGCTCAATCATATTCCAAGGACATTTGTTCAATTGTGTCCATAGTTTGATAGTATGTTAAAAAAATTTCTTATCTTTATAGCACATATAATATTATGTAATTATATAGCTTATAACACTAAATAATGAATAATATTAGATTAATATGTCACCTGGAATGTTTGTGTTTATTATCTCTTGTCCCACTGTAATTTGAATGAGACTACTGAGCATTGATTTTTTTTTTCCTCAGCTAGGTCTCAAATAAGTGCAGTCAACTGCCTTCCCTCAGCTACTCTTTACAGCCATTGGAAGAACAACAGAAGATAAGATGACTATAGAATTCTAGACTTTCTGGCAATAATGCAAATTCTCGGGTCCTGGTCAACATTATAAGAATTTGAACCAAATTTAGTCAGAATTGTAAAAATCTAACAAGGAAAAAGCATATAAACAAAAGTTGATTGTTTATTTTTCATACTCTGTGTGATTTTGTTTTATTAAGAGTACTGGAGGGACAGGTGCTCTTGAACTTAGATAATACCTCATAATGCAGTAACAAAATCCCATATTTGGTTTGAATTTTAGCTCTTTAAATTCACTGTGTATGGACTTTGACAAGAAACTTATGTCTTCTCTTTCTCAGTTTCTTTGTTGGTAACACGGGAGAAGCAACAGCATTTCTGGATGAGTTTGTGGGCTCACACTTCAGCGTGAGGATTAGTGTAGAGAAGTCAGCTGAAACTGTGACAATGTAGATTAACATAAGGGTGTTCCAAGCATGAGATGCCCGGTGTTGTCACCAGCAAGTCAGGAGATCAATTTCTATATAAACTAGGCTTGGATTCCTGTCCAACTATCCACACACAGGACATGGGGTAACTTATTCAACAACAGATGAATGCAAACACATCCACTGGTTCAAAACAACGTATCTGTTTAAATGAATTCAAACTTCAATTTGGTAAAAGTTGCAAAACAACAACAACAACATAAAACCACTATAAACAAAGGAAAACAGAAATGGGATGAGAAAACCATGTCCCCTAAAAAAAAAATGAAGAAAAATGTATTTCCTTACATTAGCCCGTTGATCTTTAAAATGTTATCAAACAACTGAGAAAACCCTAAAGATAAATGAAATGATGTGAGATCTGTGTCTACTTGTGGTTCCTGGAGACACTAACTGTGGCCACTAGAAATAAAGTCAACTTTGGAACCCGGTTTTTGCTTCAGAAGGCCTCTGTAAAAGGAAATAAGTGGAGCCAGGCAGTGGTGGCTTTAATCCCAGCACCCCGGAGGCAGAGGCAGGCGGATCTCTGTGAGTTAGAGGCCAGCCTGGTCTACAAGAGCTAGTTCCAGGACAGGCTCCAAAGCCACAGAGAAAGCCTGTCTCAAAAAACAAACAAACAAAAACAAAAAGGAAATAAGTAGAAGCCACTGGTGGTAGAGGTCCTCCAAAATGCCTCTTTTAGAATGAGTCTTAGAATTGCAAAAAGAAATCAATGACAAATTTTCAAAAATGAAATCAATAGTTTTTAGGTTTTATAAGATGCTGTGCACATTGTTTCCCCTGCCGTTGTGGAAACTGCTGCTTTTATCTCAATCTGATCTTCAAGAGCAAGGAACCTTGTTTGTGTTTCAATAGAAAAGTCACTCATGAATTTACATGGCCATGTGAGCTGTATAGCGTTGATTGCAAAGATATAAAACCAAATAATGCCATAAAACAGCCCTCCAGGCACACTGCCTTTTTAAACTATTTGCATAAAGATGGACTGCACATTCTTATGTGCATGCAGTCAAACCTTCAGATTCAAAGGAAAGAAAAAAAACCCCTTGTGTCCCCCAGGGCTCCGAAATTATAGCCTATGTAATCATTTCACAAGTGGCTTTCAGGGACAAGCAAAAGGAAAGCCTATCAGCCTTGTTGAAAAGCAGCATCGTGTTTCTTTCTGGGTATAACATGCAACATTAAAACAAAAACCTGCCTCGTGAGACGTCACTTCCATGTAGCACATATGTAAATAGATGTTGACACAAGGCATTTGGGAAGAGTGAACAAAATCCTTATCAGTTTATAACTAATTCTTTATGCATATGATAAAATTGTAATAGCGAGACAATGAAATAATGGGACATAAAATCCTTTATTGCTCTCCTAGGAAAAGAAAAATATTACCTTTCCTAAGATTTTTATATTTTATTTCTCACTAATTTTCCTTTTAAAGTCAATGCTATGTGTGTGGTAACATAATTTATGCTTTGAAAGGTTTTTGTGCCTTAAGTATGAATCACTGATGAGTTGGTATATTAATTATGCTTAAGAGATTGGTTTAAAGTGTAAAACTGATCAAAACTTAACATTGCTGAAACAAAGGTATATCTAGATAATTCAATTCAGTCTCTGCCATTGGCCTTATAAAACAATGACCAGAAAAATAATTCTGGTTTTCTCTTTTCCACAGTGCTCTCGAATAAGACCTGTTTCAGTTCATACTCATTAAGAATAAACAAATTATCTTTGTTTGCTCTTTTTGTCAGAATTAGTCACAAAGAAAAATATATAATAATGATGCCATTTCCTTTAGAATATTGTATGACCAATGGCTAATTTAACTCATTGGTGTAGGTGTGTGTGTGTGCGTGTGTGTGTGTGTATGCATATATATTTGCAGTAAAGTATTTGAATTTTAGTAATAGTTCTCAGTCTCTGTCATCAATGACACTACAAGTTGCTTCAGAGGTCATTTGGAGATGGATCACAAAGATGACCCCAGACACCCTACCTACAGCTTGAGTCAGAACGGTTATAATTAAAGTCAATTAAAATAATTATATGACTGGAGAAAGTAATTAACTGGCAATGTATTTAATACCAGTTTTCTTCATAGGTACTAAATTCCTTTTTTAAATTATGTGAATTATTTTCTATGGTTTATGAATATGCCAGGCCTAATAATAATGAAAAGCTAACACATACAGGATTTCAAGAAAACAAGGAACTTTCTCAAAAGCTGTGACTGAACAAACTGATCTATATATAATAAAAAAACCCTTTAGCAATAATTACACTGATATATCATAGAGTGATATAACTGAAAAAGTAATAATCATTAACCATTAAAATTTATATGAATGATATTTTTACATGGACTTTTGCAAAAACTGACAAATTCAAAGTGCTTGGGCTTCTACATGCTCAAATTTACATTTGAATAACAATTTTAGCCACATAATTTGCAGATGTCAGAATTTAATTGTTTTCCTTCAGAGGCTGTTGGGTGAAAGGATGTTTTTGCACATCTTATGAGTAGAATGCATTGCATCTCTAAAGGTGTTTTATGTCTAAGTGTGAAGAGCTTAAAAGACTATCAATCATGATGCTTCTGTTCACGTTTTCTCACAGTGACTAATACCTGAGATAAACAACTTAATTTTGTTTTCTTTAAAAAGGAAAAACACTCCCTTTGGCTCACAGTTTCAAAGATTTCATTCCACAGCCCTCCTACTTTCGGTCTCTGAGGACAGTGACACTTTAGGTCTTGGTTACAGGATGTGGTAGGCCTGTGTGACAGAGACATTCCTTCACTTCATGAGGCTGGAAGCAAGACAACAAAAGGGGCAGTTGTCTTGATATCTTCTCCAGGTTACAGCCTAAATTTCGTGCACTAAGCCAAGCATTCTAATGTTTTCAACACATTCCAATACCAAGAGTAATAGAGATTGGTTTCCAAGCCTTAAGCATAGGGACCTCTCTAGGACAGTCAAATTCAAACCACAGCAGAATACTTCCAGAAATAAGATGATATCAAATATGTGATTATTTATTACAATATTAAATGTATGTCAACCTAATTTGGAAAAAATAAAGCCATTGGTTAAAAAAATGAAAAAGAGTATGGGATACTCATCTATAAAACATTAATCAATAGCATCTAAAGTTTTCAGTTTGGGGAAATAACTATAGTATCATAAAAATAATGGAACGGGGGACTGGGAAGATATCTCCATGGATAAGAAGACTCATTGGTCGTGTAGAGCACCTGAGGTGGTTCTCTGTGCCCACATAGGGTGTTTCACAACCACCTATAAATCCATTTCCCTGGTATCTGATGCTTTCTTCTGGCCTCTGTGAACACTGCACAGATGTGCTGCACATACAGACAAATAAGCACACACACAAACTATCAAAAACTGAATGTTTTTAATGAAAAAAATTGTAAATTAAGATTTAAATTCATGGGAGTATTATATTCATCGGCATACATATGTATGAACCAAACCCACCTTTCGCTACTACCCCAGTGGGCACAAGAACAAACCTGTCTGCCTTCCTCTCTCACTTCATAAACTGTGTCCTCCTGCTCTGAATTAATTAAGGCAATGCCACACATCCAGAGTAAAGGAAGCCCATTCCTTTCAGAACTTCACTTGCCCTCTGTTCCCAAAATTCTTGCACCAAAATTTCTATGATTTTACAAGGTTTGCTAAAACTTTGAACAAATGTGTGGTGGAGTATTCTCTTATTGTAGATAGATTTTTAGCCTTTCCATTTTTCTCTTTTCTGATCCTTTTAGAAGTAAGCAGCCAGCCTGTTCTCCCATGCTCCTCTGCTTCTGTGATAATTGTCCTGAGCTCTCTGGGAGTCTCTACCCTCTCTTAAGTAAAAATTTTCCGACATATGATTTGAGTCAACATAGAAGTATCCTTGGCAGAATTCTTGAAAATTGAAATTTCTTCACTTATTTGTTATTGCCAATAATGAAAGATTTTTTAAATGCTAAATAAGGTTTAGAGAAATATAAGAGAATTTATTTTTACTGAGAACATTTTAACTCACGTGAAGCAAGCTATCTCTTTCATTCCTTTATATCCTTTAAATAAAAACAGAGTCCTCAATATGGGGCTTCGAATATTTGCATAAACTGCTCATGCTCTCTGGTTGTGTGGGAGAACAAACAATTACTCTCTCCCCACTGAGCCTGAAGTACAAATCCATTCATCCATATCTTCTGTCCCTGTCTCTGTCTTTCTCCCTCCCTCCTGCCTTTTTTCCCTTCCCTTCTCCCTCCTACCTTTTTTTTCTCATCTTTGATTGAACAATACCCTTCACACAGCTAAAACGATAAATCTCACCTGACAAAAGAGAATGATAGAAGGCCAGCGTTCATCATCCTGGCTCTCATCCCCCGCACAGCGGTGTTTGGATGCATTCAGCATCCTGCTACCTTGCAAAGCTGTCTGCTGCTTTCTTCACTCCCAGCCATTAGTTTTGATGCCTTCTTTTGTTCTGCTTCTTCCTATAAAAATATTATCATGAGTGCCTGTAACATACACAGATTTCTGTGTCTCTGCATAGAAATACTGATGTGTGGAATTTGAATACCCAGAGTAACCTAGCCATGAAGCCGCTTTATCCTACTAACTCAATCTGGGAAACCAAGGAAATGTGGGTAGCTCTTCATCCACAGAATAACAGTCCCCAGGAATTAGTTCCCCTGACATATTTTTATTCTTGAAATTATTGCTTTATTCTTATCACCTAGGTTTACTTACAATACCAAGTAATGTGAGCGTGAAAATAACTCATTTAGGATACTCCCCTCTTTGTTTGCTCAGTTCAACCTAACTGTTAATCCCACTATTTATTCCAGTGATGAAATTGTTGAGATATAGGTTAGAACAAACATAGACCAAATAAAATACTCCTAGCCTAGGCTAGAACTGTAACAACCGTACAACAAAATTGTAACAATATTTAAAATGGAGTTTAGTGATGAATAAAAACAGTCCTATGTCCCACTTCACCAACAGGGCTCCAGCTTGTTGATCACTGTTGCGGCTGCAGCATTAAGAGAGAACAGTCCATCAGAAAGAGGACATTAGTGACTACAGAAAGTGTCTGAATCTTGTTTTATCTAATGAGAGAGAAATGTTTGATGTAAATGATTTGTTTGAAAAAGCAGCCAGATGGGGGTGCATGCATGAGTCACACTGTCAATTGCAGCAGGTATTTGCTTTGAAAGGTGGGCATACAGCCCCCCCCCCACACACCAACTGTCATCAGATGGTTCTCTTATCTAATCTGAGAAAAGACATGGAGAAAAATCATAGAGAAAGGAAGAAATGAAAGTTACATGGGACTGAAAGACTGAGTTCTTATGGTTTCTCTTTCCATTTCTTAGCCTCAGACTACCACTTGACCTCCTTTTATTCTGAAATGTGTTCTCTAGAGGTCTCCTTTTTAGACTTTTGTTTCTTTCTCTTTTTCTTCAGCATTCTTTCCTCAGGATGGCCTGACTGTGGCTAACAGGTTGGAGTGGAGGAGACTCAGTGTCGTTGCGGCAAACGAACAGATGAACTGGGTTCGTGAAGCAAAAGTTTTGAGGTCATAATGTCCTGGGTCTGAGGCTCATATCATCAACTGCTCTCCGAGGTAAACAACCACCAGGAAATCAATTTTGTCAGGACTGAAAGAGGACAAGCCATCAGGACCTGTTAATTTACCTGAGTTTGAAACAGTGGATATACAAACAAACACAAATAATTTGGATTCTGGATGATTTGCATTTTATTTACTTTTATATTTTGTTTGTGCATTTGTTTGTATCAGATGGGGTTTCTCTGTAAGATCCTGGCTGTCCTGGACCAAGTTGGCCTAGAACTAAGATTCGCCTACCTCTGCCTTCTGAGTGCTGGGTTTAAAGGCTTGTGCCACCTCTACCAAATGATTCTGGATTATTGGAGATTTAAACAGGATTATTAAGAACAAAATGCCTTATATACAAATTTTCTAGCATATTTTGTTATAACTAGTGGTAACATTTAGTATGGGAACCTCTGTTTAGATTAATTTTGTCAAGACCAATGTGAATATGTTTAATGATTTCTCTCTACAACCACAGCTAACTCTTTCTTCCTTAACATTTCTGTTCCTTAACTTTAACTTTACTGTTTATGATATATATTATTTATACATGTATGATATATTATGGATATAGCATATATACATATACAATGCATATATAATATAGTATATATTTAGTTATATTGTAGATATATGATATATACATAGTTATTTTAAATGCATTAAGTTAAATAATAAAAATTCCATATGTTATTAAATAAGCAGAAGAAAAGATTATTTGCTTGAGCATTCTGTCTCCTCTCAGAACCATTGCCAGCGAACACAATTAAAGCTAAAAATAGAACATATCCAGATCATTTGTATTACTCTAAATTAAGGAATAAGTTAGGTAAATTGAATTGTATACTTTGGGTTTAGACTGTCAATTCATTCTCATATTGATGTTCCAATAGGTTTTAGGTTCTATGAAATTCAAAGGAAATATACAAATAACTATTATGTGGTCATTTCCCTAAAAAGTTGTCAATCTCAGGAGGAAAAGGTAATATCAAGTTAATTGCCCCCATATAGGTGTGTTGTCATCTGCCTGAAATGTCAACACTTGGGAGTCAGAGGCAGGAGGTTCACTTCAAGTTCAAAGTCAGCATGTTCTGTATAGTGAATTCCTTGCCGGCCAGGGCCACATAGTAAGACAAAGTCTCAAAGCAAAGCAAAAGTCAGTATTTGAAGCTAACTGTAATAGTTAAAACAGAAGCACAAAAGCATGTTCCAGAATTCTAGAATTTTCAGGATGGCAAACATTAGTCATAAATTATTAATAAGGATACCACAGATGGAATTAATTCCAAAACTTACCAAAGAGCCTAAGTCATTGTATTAAACACTGTTGAACTGACCATTTTGGCTGAAGCATGCTCAACTCACAGAAGAGGATAAGGAAGGTTCTGAAGGTTCTGTGTAGATGTGTGGTCGATCCGTTGGCTTTGTTTCTGCTTTGAAATTAATAAGTGCCTGTGAAATCTATGTAAATGGCCAAATTTGAAAAGTCATGGTTCAAAGAACAGATTCACAGCTCGTAGCCTTGATAAAGCTCTCAAGAAACTCTCTCCAGAGATCTGATATGTGGCAGATATTCCACGTGAAGTAGATTAAATATGATGAAAGGCTATTTGACTTTTCTCGAACACTATTTCTTCAATGTTATCATCAAAGAAGGAAAGTTTTGAAAGAGAAATAAGTTAAATGGTATCAAGCAAAATGCAGAAACGGAATAGAAATCTGGTAAGGAAAAGCAAAACAGTTTCAGCCATACCACTGTGATAATGAAAATAATGAAAAAGAAGAAGGAATGAAATGGAGGAGGAACACGTTAAATGTTGACAGCGCATAGTGTAGTGTCTTGTTTGACATATCATTGCAGAACATTTCAGTGGGCAATATATTTGTGTGCTTACTGGGTTTGTGCACTGTAAGTGGTATCTCTGTGCTCTGCTTGTTGTATTTGTAAATGTCAGGGTGGTACATGTGTGCGTGGTGCATACATGTGAGATTTTGAGGTACTAACACCTTCAGTTATGGGAGAATTCCAAAGCATGATGCAGAATGTTGTCCTTTGTCACACTCTGCCTTATGGCTTTAAAACAAGATCTCTCCCAAATGGAAAGAAGTGGGAGGAATAGAGAGAAGGGAAACTGTAGTAAGGATATATTGGATGAGAAACCTTATTTTCAATGAAAAGGGGGGGAGGAAAAAGAAACAAGTCTCGCACTGAACTACAATCTGATCATTTTATCTGGGCTGGCTAACCTGAAAGTTCTTGAGATCCACATGTCTCTGCACACCAATGATGGGGTTTCAAGTCCACACAGACATGCCAGTTTGTTATTTGGGTGATGTAGATTTTAACTCGAATACTTTTACTTGCAGATCAAGTACTTTCACCTACATACCCCTAAAATATTCTCAAAATGCAATTCTGAAATATCCAGACAAGAAAAATGAATAGTAGAGGGGCTAAACAGCTCACAGATTTAACAACAAACAAAAAATAGTAAACAAACAACAGCTCACATCAGAACCAAGGTATCTGTTAAAACTTCTAATCCCAGGCCAGGCATTGGTGGCACACACCTTTAATCCCAGCACTCAGGAGGCAGAGGCAGGTGGATCTCTGTGATATCAACACCAGTCTGGTCTACAAGAACTAGTTTCAGTACAAGCTCCAAAGCTACAGAGAAACCCTGTCTCAAAAAACACAAAACAAAAGGAAACAAAAACCCCAAAAACCAAAACCAAAAACAAAAACCAAAATCCCTTATAATCTCTTCATGCTTTTTAAGCTGTTTCTTTGAGACCGTTTCTTCCTATAACATTAGGAAACATGAGGCAAATAGTATCAAGTGTTTATGAAAAGCAGTAAAAGTGTCCAACCATAAATCTCTCCATTACAGCTTCTGAAATGCAAATAAATTCCTAGTCAAGTCAAAACATACAGCTAGGAAGGCCAGCCTTGTGTTTGCAGTCTGTGTGCATCTTCCTATCATACATCATACGTCTCCACAAATGGCATAGAGATAAAAGCTAGAGTCTTCTGACAGCATCATGAATTTGAGCTCAGCAAGTCATGTGAACACACGATTTCCTCATTTGAAAGTAGGGACATAAATACTCCATTTTCAAAGTATTTTGTTTTCAAGGACATGATACATTTTTCGAACTCTTAGAAAATACATGTAGGCTGAGAAGATACCTCAGTTTGCAAACTGTTTGTATTGAAAGAATGAAGACATGAATTCTATCTCAGAACCTATATTTTAAAAGCCAACAACAATAGTGAGCACTTACAGTCCTAGCAATGGGGAGGCAGAAGTGGGGACTGGTTAATATCTTGGGCTCACTGGCTTTCAATCATAGCAAATTACAAGACGATGAGACACCCTTTTATAAAAGTGTATGGCACCCGAGGAATACAAATGGTTATACTGTGAACATAGGTACATGTACAATACACACAGGTGCAAACACATACACAGAAACACAAATACACAGACGACAAACACACACACACACACATATATCCTTGCACGTAATATATTATATATAGGTGTTTGGCTAGGTTTGTATTTTGCTTATAGTTAATCAACAATAGAAAACAAATAAGAGACTCTTTCAGGCAGTGATATGGAAGGCTATGAGAAAAAATTCATTTCAGAAAATTTTACTAGTGAGATATTGTCCAAACCATATGTTTTGCACAAGATAGCATGAAAAATTAATTAAAAGTAGAAACACTCTGATTCAAGTGAGCAAATGACATTTGCCTCACATTGGTACATCTATAGGACAATTTTGATAACCTCTGAATGACATTGAGCATCAAAGATTAAAAATCATTATCCAAGATAATCACATGCACACATGCAGAAGCATAGACACACACAGCATATGCATCATATACAATGCAAATATACATACATGTTTATCATATCTGCTAAGACAAGATAGCCTTTGTACATTAAAAAGTCAACATGGTTGGAGCTAATTTGAAGTCTAGTGTCAACAGAGTAAGATGAATGGTCACAGCACAAATTGAAGATTTTAAAATATTAATTTAATAAAGTAGAAAGAGATAAACCAAATAAAGCATCATTCTCTCATCATCAGTGTGACCCATACTTGTAGCTATTTCTTTTTGCTGACTTCCCTGCAGTGTGATTTTCAGTAATGGCAGAAAATAAGCCCTAAGCTTTGTTTTGTGCCGAGAATAAACACATTTTTGTCTTAACGTGCAACAGACATATGGGGCATTTAAAAATCCAGTTCCAGATGGGATTTCCAACATATACGGAAAACTTGGGTGATGGAGTACGTTCTGACAAGGTTGAGTTATGGCGCCTTGGTGTCTGATGGCAGCATACATACTGTCTCTGTGTCAGGTACCAGTTGCTTTCAAAACCACAGACTCATTATCCCTGCAAATGGCACCCAATTCAGGAAAGGTTCAGTGAGGAGTCACTCTTCCCCAACTCAATATTCTGTTTCAAGTAGCAAATCACTGGGGTGGTTCAGTAGGAGTATAAAAAGAAGAAAAACAATCATCCAATTAGATAGAAGGAAGGGTATATAACGCAAAAATAATTTTTCATTATTTTCTCAACTAAGATGTAAACCAAATCAAAATGTGACAGAAATATGCTTCATTAACTGACCTGCAGGGCCATAACCTTTTATTCTTATCTGTTCATTTCAGTTACTATTAAATATATGAGGTCACAGTGATTTCCTTTCCTCATTCCTGTAGCTCATATTTTCTAGTATTTTCTTGCTCTTAAAAATAATGACTTTGTCTAGCAGCTGTGAATGTCAAAGCAGTTTCCCTTCAGTTTTAAGTAGAGACACTGTGTTCTTTTTCTGTTTGTTTCAGCACTTCACAGGGAAATATAATCATGTTAAAAATAAGAAAATCTATCAAATTTTCTAACCATAAAAATGGTTAGAGACACTTAAAAAATAGAAGTGCTTACTTCGGAAAATTTTCAGAATTCCTGAGTTATGTTCCCTATACACAATGGAGTTGAATGGCTCTTCTGGGCACTAGGTCAAGCAAAGAGTTCCATTCCCTAGGTGTAGTGCCGTCAAGAACATACAAATGTGTTCTGTTCTCTATTGATTTGTTCCTCTTATCAAGTAAAGATTTATGCCTTGCTTTATACACAGGCTTAAAACAAAATCTGACTTTGGATTTCAGATATTTAATTGAACATCATAGAAACCAAATTGGTTTCTTAGTTCTCACTGATGTTAGGTCATTTTCATGGCATTTTTAGATCTGTGAAAGAATTAGTATCCATGGACTTTAAAATGAAAGAAATTTCCACCGAAAAACAAGAGTCAAGGCTATTTGGACTTCAAGTTCAACTGCATTGCATTCCCAGCATTACTAGTGAAATGTGTGAACAACTGAATGTGTTCCCACTTGTTAAACATGGTTCATAATGCTTAGTTTAAACAAAGCCCTGAAAGACATTCCTTCTTTTCAATCCAGCTTTAGAAGAGTACCATGAGAAAACCCAAGAATCTTTTAGCTAGGATGTCCACCATGGGTTCATGCTCAGCTGTGAGAACTGTATTCTAAGATTCTATAATCTAGTTTCAGGGTTAATATTTTTTTATTATATTAACAAGCCTCTCAAGGATGCAGCTTCTGTGGGCAGACAAAAAGACAAAGGATTCCCAGACTCAGTAAAGGCAGCAGAGTCTGAGGCAGATAGTCCATTCACAAAGGCTGAGCAAGTGAGGAGTGAAAATGAACAGTTCTGGATGCATGGCTTGCTCTGAAATGCTAGTACATTAATAAGTAGCAAGCCTGGGGAGAGGGTTTCAATGTTAAAGTACATGCAGTACAAGCTTGAAGAACAGACTTTAAAGTCACAAACCATGTAAATGTCCACTTGGTATGGTGACATGCTTATAAAGGAGGTGACAATGGATCCACAGAGCAAGATAGCTAGACAGGCAAGCTACATTTCAAGCTCTGGGTTTAACTAAGTAAATCTGCCTCAAATAATAAAATGGACGGCAATCGAGGAACACTCCCATCATCAACATTGCCCCCATACCACCACATGTGCATGAGTGCTTCCATCCATAAATGTGGGGTCACACACACACACTAACATGCATTCACACATTATACACATCACAAGAAACAAAGAAAACTAGGACATATTGTATAACCTATCTACTCAGACTGAGTCTCTCCTTCTGACTTATAGAAACTGGGTAGAATTAATTTAGAAGCCTTTTTTTTATTCTTCATTTTCTCAAAGAGATGCTAATGGTCAATATACTGTAATTTAAGGCAATCAGATACATAAACTAAATACAATAGATGGTAAAGCCTCGACTTGACATATGAGGGAAAACTGTAACTCTTCACTCAAGATGTTTCTGATCTGAAAACGGACTTAGAAGTTTTTTTTTTTTTTTACAATACGAGTGAGTGATACACATACTGACACAAATGTGTGTACATGCACTGATACACACACATGCAAGCACATACAAGCACAAAAACACACATCAAACCTCTGTCTTGGAAAGATAGAACATAAACACTGATAACAAAGCCATTACTTTACTACTATTTCACAGAGGCAAGAAGATGATTCCAAAATTCCAAAGACTTCGCAAGGCTGTTGGCCAGGAGGGATCAAACTCTGAAGCCATCCATGAAATGCACAGCAGAAATAGATGAGAAATACCTAGAAGTTAGGAGAGTGAAGATTGTAAAAGCCTCATGTATTTGTTTGTTGGCTTTCCTGTCTATGCTGCAATTCATATTAAGACAGTAGAGTGAAGTAGTTGAGGTGGTTCTGTATATTGGAACAATTCAAACCTATGTACTCTCTAGATGAAATAGAAAATATTTGGGAAGTAAATTATTGGCCAAAGGATGGGAAAGACGGATCAGTTGTTATGAGCACTTCTGCTCTTTCAGAGGACCAAAGTTCGATTCCCAGCACCCACACCAGAAAGTTAACAATCTCCTGTAATTCCAGTCCCAGGGAGTTCCATGTTCTCTTCTAGGTTCCATAGAAAACAGCACCCACATATACATACACACTTGTATACACACAGACATAGGCATATAAAAATAAAAATTAAATGCCCCTTTAAGAGGTACATTAGTTAATTCTTATATTTTCCTAATTGTATTCTTGGTGCTAGAATTATGGAAGTTGGGAAATCAAAAAATTTCCAAACTCATTGACCGTTCAGAGTTTGTGTCAAATGGCCAGCTCGTATTGCATTATCCGAAACTCTCCTAACTCTCCAGTGCCCATTCTCTTTCCTTTTTAAACTTTAATAAGGAAAAGGTAACATAGAGGAACTGACTATATTTAAGGCATGCAGCTGAACAATTTGATGTACATTTTAAATGATCACAGCAACCAAGCTTACTAATACATCTATCACTTTTCAGATAGTTATCCTTTCGTGACGGTACCATGTGAGAGCTAATCTCTTCGGTTTTCAAGCATACAATATTTGAAAACTGACAACACTTGTCATACCATATGTAAGATCTTCAGAACTGATTGATCATGCTAAAGATCTGTACCCTTTGAGAACATCTGCAATGCCATACGCCCAAAGCCTCGGCAGCCACCATATGCCTTTTAAGTTCCACATATATTTCATTTATATTGCAGAGATCTTGTTAAAGTCCACATGTCAACACAATCATTATTTCTCTTACAAATTAATATATCAGGTTTTTATCTTTTCTGACCTAATTACTATAACCCTAGCATGTAGTACAGAGCAAACATTCAAAAATCATTCACTCAATAATCTGCCTCCCAAAAGCCCTCTTCGTAGCACTTGTGAGACTTTGAAAGCCACTTTTGTTTTCTGAAGGCATTTTATTCCCTTTGGGAAGGATGACTCCATCCCTTTCACATTGAGACCTGGAGGACAATATCGGTATCGGGAAGTGGAGATCAACTAATCACCTCATGACTCAGGATGATAATTACATGAGAATACACCTGCTCAGCACAGTTACTGACTGGCCAGAGGTACACAAAAAAAGCATGGAGGTCAAGATAATGCAAAATGCTCAAGTATATTTATGCCAATTTAGGTTCATTGTAGCCATCTCTTGCACTTTGCTGTTGCAGAATTTTCTAGTATTCAGCATCTCCAACATCTTGCCACCTGCTTCTATGTGTATAAGGAAACTATGTGCTGCTTATTAGTTCGCCGTATTTAAAACCTATCTTTAATTTAAAATAATATTTGTGATTAACATGAAAAACCAGTATCAGAAAAACAAATGTGACATGGTTTCCCTCATATGAAGAAACTCGTTATTTTTAAAAGATGAACGCTTGAGGGGTATTTGAGAAGAGGGAGGGGACAGCTGGGAGGGGACAGCTGGGAAGGGCAGGAGGGAGAAGAGAATGAAAAAAACTGACCAAAATATGTACCACACACACATGCACACACACTCACACACAAAATGTCTATTTTGTGCAATTAATATACACTAGCCAAAGGAAATGATTTTCAAATGAACGAATTTTGGGACTACTGAACAGGTAGCTAACAAGTGCTAAACTGAGGATTTAAAAAAAAATTCAAATCCTATTTCATTAAATAACAAATCATTAAGATAAGTCATCCTTCAGTAACTCAAGCTGGCTTTGAACTCAGTACACCTCCTGCCTCGATTTCCCAAGTGCTGGGACGGATTCCAGGCAAGAAGTAGCACATCAACAGGGGCACCTGAAGAGCCATAATTTTAAAGTTATAAAAATGATTTGTGTTGTGTCCTGCCCGCTTGAATTCACACTTTGTCATACTGAAATCACGAGGGCGTCATTAGAACAACCACATTATTTAACCTGGTGTTTATTCAATCATAAGACTCCCAGCTTAGAGACCCAACTTTGTCAAATCGAGATGACATTCTAGAAAATTTTCGCTAAGGAAAACCAAATGCCCCAAAGAGTGTGAAGTCTGTACTTCTTTCTCTCAGGTTAATGTGACCCATTAATACATTTCAGAGTTTCTGGTGCATTTAAAATCAGTTTATTAAATTCTTCTGCAAAGGGGGAAAAAATGTCTTCAGATACGCCATAATGGAACACTGTGAAAATTAAGGCAACGGAGCCCCCTGGTGGATGTTTCTAACATAGCAAACAATAAAACATTTAAATCAATGGTTTTGCCGAAATTGATGAGTTCAATAGTGACTAAGACAGCAATCGTTTATCATATAAATTCTACCTGAAATTGATAAGAATAACTTTTCTGGTGTAGGTAAGAATCTCAGAGTGCGTGTCCATACTCAATGAAATAAACGTTATTTTTAATTTATTAATTTTATTATATTTTTATTATTTAAAACATTTTTACATGACTTGTTTCTTCTCCTTCATCTCCTCTAAACACCCCTTCCCTTCTGCAACTCCCCTACTCCTGTCCACTCCTCCATTTCTATTCAGAGAAAGGCAGGCCCTCCATGGATATCAACCAGGAAAACCCAGTGTGAGGAATAGGGTCCCAAACGCAAGTAACAGACCCTGCTCCCAGGGTTAGGAGTCCCACAGGAAGACGAAGCTACACATTGTAACAAAATGCAGAGGGCCTTGGTCAGTCCCATGCAGGCTCGCTGGTTGTCTCCTCAGTCTCTGTGAGCCCCTATGAGTCCAGGGTAGTAGACTCTGTGGGTTTTCTTGTGGTGTCCCTGACCCAACTGACTCCTATACTCCTTCCTCCCTCTCTTCTTCGGGATTCTCTGAGCTCCACCTAATGTTTGGCTGTGGGTCACTGCATCTGTTTCCATCAGTTAGAACAATTTTTAAATTTAAATATATATTTTTTATTCAACCCTTTACCCAAGTCCTTGCAGATCCTCCCCAGTTGCTACTCATTCACATTTAAGTTCTTTCTTCAAAAGACAAATAGAAACTCTATACAACAACAAAACCTCCAAAACCAAGAAAACAAAATAGAACAACACCCAAAACAGAGAAACAAACAGATGATAGTCAAATAAAAGAACAGAAAAAATCTGGGGAGTCCATTATGTTGGTCAGCTAACCCTAAATATGACGCCTCCTCTAGAGTGGCTGATACCCAGTATCACCCCATTAAAGGGGACTAATTTCCCCTTTTCTGCAGTTATACTGTCATATATATTAACCTTTGTCCTAGGGGCTAGGTTTTGTTGATTCATTTGCTCATTCGTTCATTTTTTTTAAAAAATACAGCAAAATAAAAGATAATAAGAAAAGCAAAACTATCACATTGAAGTTGGACAAGGCAAACAAACAGAAGGAAAAGCAACCAAGAGAAGGCACAAGAATCAGAGACCCATTCTTTTGCTCATTCAGGAATCCTATAAACACACATAACTGGAGGCCGAATACAAACACAGAGGACCTGGCGCAAGCCTATATACACTCTGTGCATGCTGCTTTAGTCTCTTTTAGTTCACATGAGCTCAGTGCATGATTTAGAGGTTCTTGTTTCCCTGGTGTCCTCCTCCTCCCCCACTCTTTCCACCTCCTTTTCTTCAGTGTTCTCTGTGCTCTGAGGGGAGGGATTCATGAAGACCTTCCAATAAGGGCTTAGTGTTCCGGGGTCTCTTGCTCTCTGGATAATACCTGGCTGTGGGTCTCTGGATTTCTACCCATCTGCTACATGAAGAAGCTCCCCCGATGATGGTTGAAGGAGGCACTGATCTGTAAGTATAACAGAATATCATTAGAAATGCATTTATCCCTATTTTTTCTTTCCTTGTTTCTTTCTTTTTTTTTAAATCAGTATTATTTGGCTTTCTCCTAGATCCCTGGGTTATCTAATCTCTGGTGTAGGGAATGGGTTCCGTCTTGTGAAGTAGGCCTTATGTCCACATCAGTTATTGGTAAACTACTGCCACAAGTTTTGAACTACCATTGCATTACCGTGTCTTGCAGGTAAGGCAGCATTTTAAATCAAAGGGTTTGTGGCTGGCTTGGTAGCATGCAGCGTTCTTTCTTGTACCAAAAACATTAGATCTTAAGGGTGGGAGCTCTATGCAGGCATCAACTCGATATCTCCACATTCAAGGAGTTATATAGGCATTGTCTTCGGCAAGGGTCCTTGCTGTCAGTTTGTGAAGAGTAACCTATAGTTTTGGCAACAGCTTTGGTTGTTTGGGGATTTCCACAAAGCCCTTTTGGCAAATATACTCAATTAAATACAGTCCAGTGCTGAGTGTGGAAGTTTCATTTGGGGACAAGAGATGGTCAGTCAGGGCTTTCTCCCCAGTATTTATTTGTTAATTTCATTTATATCATTGTCATATATATATATGGAAGAGGAAGCCTATACTGTATTAGACTTCAATACAGCCCCTAAAATGACCCTTAATTTCACCTGTCTCTCCCCATATTCATTCCCACAATCTCCTCTCTCCCCTCCCTACTTGATCTTCTGGATCCAGCATTCCCTCCCTGCTTCCATGTCAATCCATAATTGCCTATTCTATTCCTTTTTCATATCTATTACCTCTAGTCCCTTACTTTCAACATACCCTCTGTGGTTCTA
>PVIU01009526.1:12144-75798 GCA_004026605.1 Ondatra zibethicus | reverse complement strand
GAGGGAAGGAACACTCCAGCAGTGGGGCAGGGGAGGGGGGGATGAGAGGGAAGGGAGGAGGGAAGGAACACTCCAGCAGTGGAGCAGGGGAGGGGGATGAGAGGGAAGGGAGGAGGGAAGGAGCACTCCAGCAGTGGGGCTGATCTATGGAAGTGTTGCTATCTAAACAGTAAATCTTTGTGAAGGAGATGAGGTAGTTCCTTGTACCATTATTATTTCTTATTGAAAATAGATTTACTTTTATATAATATATTCTGATTATGGTTTCCCCTCTTCCCAAATCTTCCCAGATCATCCCCACTTTCTCACCCACTAAAATCCCCCCTTTCTTTCTCTCTCATTAGAAAACAGGCATCTAAAAAAAATCTTTGTGCCATGTTTGTAACTTTTTCTCCAAGTCTAAAGTTTGTTTTACAATAAAATGTTTTAAATATTTCCACTCTGCAATTAAAGCAAAGTAAATGAGAGAGTAGATCAAATAAGCCATGGATGCAGAGTAGAAGAATACTCCGAGACACAATTACCATTGGCTTCACTCTTGTAAGGGACCCATCAATACTCAAACACTTGTGTAAAGTCACTGTTGGCAACAAGCAGCAATACACATTACAAAACCATCACCCTAAACTACACTCAGGCATCAGCTACAGCTGTCATCTATTACTTATGATCTACTTCCTGAGCAGACTGTTAGGCTAGGAGGCGAGATTTTCAGAGAAAGTAGGAAGAACTGTGGCTGAGAACCAAAGCAATAAAAAAGTTTTACCCTAGGAAAAGATGTATTTTTGAGAAACCTAGAGCATTTGTGTATTTAAGGGAATGTTCTCCTTTTAGAGCTTTCCACAAGATAGTATCATGGTCTGACTGTCCAAAGGAGGCAACTTTTTCCTTGGTCTGGTGCACCAGTCAACAGAAACAACATACTGGGGATATTGGCCCAGACAGACTTTGTTCCATTAACTATCAGCAGAGACACATTTTCAAAGCAACAGCTTAAATGAATGGTTTGTGTCTCTGTAATAATTTTGACTTCAAATGTCACCTGTATTTGAGATGCTATGTGCATTTAATCAGTGTCTATATTGTAAAATAAATATACTTCAGAGTGACTGCTGTGCCAGCCATAAATCATAATTCGCAAAGACAAGAACATCTTATCATCACTGTTGATAGTCATTAATGACAATGCTGATTAAAACGGAATCTGCCTGCCATATTATCGTTAAACAGCCTATTAGAATTTCCATCACATACTATAACCTACCACTATCTCTCTCTATGTTGATAAATCTCTTATGGAATAGTGCATGATTGACAGATTTAAACTTAACACTTGAAATGCAAAGCCGAAGAACAGAGTTTTATTAACACATTTTAACCCATATTTCCAAAATTAAGAGAGATCCCACTGTCACAAGTATATAGTATTTCCAGGGCTGATTTATTTCTTGTGGCACTAATACTTGAGTTTTCAAAAGCTTTAGGGCAAAAAAAAATATTGTCATTTACATGTCATATCAAGCAATGGAATCTTCTATAGGTAGAAACTGATAGTTATAGAACTTCTCAGAACTAAGTAATTCCATCGATATCCTGTGAACTCTCTACAGTATGTAGAGGGCAATGAGCAGTAGCATATTTAGTGCTGGACATGGCTCACACTACATAAGATCATTGTGAAGGGGATTAGATGAAATTCACAGCAGGATAAATAATGGCAGAGAGGCTCAACTTGAAATGTCAGTCAGGCAATCTAGAACCTTACTATGCAAGATTATTCTGTCAGCTACAAACAGACTATGGTAGGGAGGAGTGCAAAGGACAGATAAGCATCTGAACATCAGATAGGACACACCAAACTCAAGGAAAGAGGCCCCGTAATTGTGACACCCGGGGTTCCGAGGCAACTGGTCGGTAATAACCAAGCTCTGCCATTCTAGTGCTCTGGTGTAAGAAGACGTGATTCAAAGTGTGTCCTCCACAGGAGACAGTGTCCTACGCGGTATTCCAGGGTGGGTCCCAGGGTAAAGACAGTAGAGAGGGAATGGCTTAAGAGTCAAGGTTGCTCAGCTCACCACCTTAGCATGACTGACTTCTGCAGTTGAACTTCCAGACACAAGATATAAAATGAGCTTCAATCAAGCTAGCATGATTAGGGCGAGACCACTGAGGATCAATTTCCATGCTGAGTTCAGATCAGGATCATGGGAACTGGAAAGCAGGGTTGCACCCACGATAAGATACTGAGAAGGTGGAGGGAAAACATGGAAGAGGCAGAGGTACTGAGAGCATGAAAAATTGCTTAAGTCATAGTTTTGTTCCTGTATTATTAGCAACTTAAAAACCAATTGGAAAAAAGAGGTTCGAGACTGCATCCATCCCAAGTGTAAGGTGATCAGGGCCAGCCCAAGGCTTCACTATGTAGCCTGTTGGTCCTGGCAAGGTGCCAAGTGACCCAAGGGCTGACTGCCCAGAGAAGATGGTACAATAATCCTCTAAATGACAAAAGCTTACTGAGTGACCATGTTGGAATTTCTTGGAATATTTTTTTTCTGTGTGTTTACATACTTGTCACAGTCTAAGAAGCATCTCTCCCATAAAGCTTTTTAAAAACATTACTCTTTAGTTTTGTTTTTGTGGATTCCCTCCTACTGCCACCCTATGTTAAACTATATAGAAATAATCTATAAGTAAAAGCAAATCAAAATTAAGGAGAAAACAGGATGCAGAGGGGAAATGTTTTAGTAACAAGAAATTAACTTGCAAAAGGCCTTGTGCTTTGTAGAGGGCAGTCACAGCACTGCACATTTAACCCTTCCAAAGACGGAGGGAATGAAGACATGCAGAGAAGGGGCGAGGAGATGACATTAATGGTCTGGTCTAGACTGTGTAGGTCAAGTCCCAGAACACTGGTCAAAGCCACCTTTCCCACTTTACGGTCTGCTTTTATCATAAAAACTGTTACTCCCCACACTCTGAAAATTCCAGGAGGCAAAAGGAAAGCAGGACAAATCTGTGATATTGATTTTTTCTTTTCTTTTTTTTTTTACTATCCATTGACTAGAGTTCAAATTTAAAGTGGAAAATTATAGTCCCTGGGGGAGAAGAAACCTATCAGTGGGAGGAACTAACACTAAAAGCTCCAGAATTGGGGTTTTTACTGTTCCTTGGTGATTCTGCCTGTAATCAAAGCTGCTACCATTATCTGCTCCACATTGCCTCCAGCTCTCTCCCTCCTGAGTTCCGAACTGTATGCAGTTCGTTTGTGAGGATTCTTCTGTTGGCCGGGGTGCTGGTTTGACTTATTCTCTGTGGAGAAATTTCGACTTTGATTTCCAGAGCTATAAGGATGTTTTGAATGCAAGGAGAATCTTAGGAGACTGGATAATGGCCAAGGTTAAAGAAAGAAAATAAATTAACAGAAGAGATGGAAGGATTCAATCAAGTTTGCTTTTAGATGAAGTACTTTTCTAGACTAATATTTTTGGTTGCAATTCATAATTTAAAATTATAAACATAATATTTAACATGAGGCTCAGGTCTTATTCTTTCATTTTTTTGAGGAATTTTTATGGTATTAGAGTAGCATATAAGCCCAAACTGGAAAACAGAGGCGAGAGAGGAAAGAACATATGGAACTGCCAATACAGATGAAAGGGATCCACTTTCCTGCCTTGCAGGAGGAAATCTTCTTAGAGGAGGAATTTTTAGTCTCAAACCAAGGTGAGTTGTTCTCTATTATTTACACCAAAGGACACACTGAGAATAAATACCCCCAATTCTGGCACTTCAAATATTCATAGATGTAGAGGGTAACTTTCTTCACTTCATTATTATAAAGTCGGCTTTTTATCCAGCTAACTCTTCTCTCTGCGGCCTCACAGACCCATCACTCTTTGGCTAATGGCGAGGACACAGATGGCCATCAGGACACTTGGTACATTGACGCAGGTGGATAGAGGTATGCATCTCTCTGGCGATGCAAAATGTCTGAGGTCGCACACCAGAGCACGCACCTGTTTCGTATGCTGCAAGTGGTCTCGCGATTTCATAGATTCGGGGATCTTGAAAGGGCACAGCAGGTGCATAGCTCTTTAATGACCAACTCGCCGTGCCCTTCACACTTTGAAGACAGACTGTAGTCTTGGGGCTTTGAAGAGAACAGTGGCACACCTGACTTACCCAACCAAGCTCCAGATTGGCATTTACCAGGCAACTCAGCATTTGCTGAGTTAATGAAAGTGATGTGACAACAATCAAAGGTTGGTTTGAAACACAGCACAATGTGCTCGCTGTATCCTCAGCAAAGGCTCTCTCACTAACATTGGGTAGGTTATCTCAGAAGAGCCTGGGGATTGATCCGCTCTACTTAGAAGTTTCTTTCGTGAGGGGATACTGAAGATGAAGTTGATAAAATCTGACCTCTCTATGGTTGTAACCTCAAAATTAGCTCTGAATTCTAAGTCCTGTTTGATCACTAATGATTTCCTATTTATAAGTCATCTTAATTAGATGGTGAGTTTAAGCGTGGGCATCATGTTGTTTGTTTTTTCTGGGTTTCCCCTGAGTAGTATTTAGAAGATATTTCAGTAATGAACTAATAGGCACTTTTTCTCACATCATTTTAGATGACTATTTGTCCTTATTTCCTTTGCAGACCTCGTGGTGGGGGGAGGAGGCATCAGTCCTACAACTTGTTCACAAACCTCCTTCCAGTGCTTAACGACCATCTTCCTTGCTGTAGCTAACCTCATTTTTCACCCAAAGCAATTTTGCCTCATTTTCTCTACGACTGTCCTCAGTGGACATGGGGAACAGTTCATTGCTATTGCCAGTTCATCTTTCAACCTTTTCTTCAAAGAGAAATTAAAAGTAAATAAATAAATATATAAAGATATTCCCAGTGCTGCTTACTTGCTCTGTCATTTTGGAACCACTGTTTCCATTAATTTCAATTCTATTATCCAGGATAACTAAAGGGCACAACACATCAATATCCAAGTAAGCCCACTCCAATTAGCATAATATACATGCTAGGAAGTCAGTGAACAAAAGCCCATTAAGGGACAGCACAATAAAAAAGCACCGTGAGGGCCTTCCTTTGCTTAAAGGAATCCATCACCACCGAGAACACGAGGCAGACATGGGAAATTGAAATGGAAAATCCAGCCAAGCCATGGGAATAACTGAAGAAGAAAAGCCTGGCGTTGAGAAGGAATCTTGATGGGAGAGAAATGTAGGCTCAGGAGACGCGGGTTCACAAACGGGGCTTGAGGGTGCTTCTGAAGCCCGGCCGCATCGGGCTAAGAAGAAGATCATTTGAAGGGAAGGTACCATCTGTGAAATAAACTAATCTGGTTAGAGTGGAGTGTTTGTAGAAAGGAAAAGCAAAAAGTGACGATACATAAATTTGGCCAAGAACATAGAGGGCACTGAATGTCAGTAAAGATTGGGGATTATATGAATCATCATTTCCAGATGAAGATCATGGGTTCTGACTGCACCAGAACCACCAGAGATCTCAGACCACTGTATGAAGTGTAATAAATTCAAATTTCTAATGATGAAATTAGGAAAGTAGCATTTCAATAGGTTTAATAGGCAATTCTGGGATGCTGCCAGACTTTAAGACAGCAGTATCTACAGCAAACTATTACTAATAGGCTCTATTTTAAGAACTTGTTAGTGTGAACTCTTTTTTCGCATATCATCTCATTTTTTTCCATAGCAGATCTGTTCAAAAGACGCTAGTGATGCACAGAGGTTAGGTCGTGGTTGGCAGATCATATTAGTTATGCTTTTGTTATGAAAAATATGCAATTAAAGCAATTTAAAGGAGAAAAGATTTACATTGTCTCATGGTTTCAGAAAGATCTCACTCAGTCCATCATGGTGGGAAAGGCATGGTTTGTGGGAGTGTGTGTGCAAGAGGTACCTCCATCATGGCCGGCCTGCAGCAGGAGGAAGGATCACATGCAAAGGTCTCCCTGGACACCTACTTCCACCAGCCAAGTCCCACTCTGGAAAGGCTTCACAGCCTTCAACACATCACCATGGACTGGGGACCAAAGCCTATGAGAGGACATTTAAGATTCAGATTCAAGGGCGTATGGCTAGAAACAAGCAGCACTAAGGTTTGTGCCAAGTGAAATTTCAAAAGATCTGCTCTTTGCGACCATGTTATATTACATTTTACTATGGAAGCGTCTATTAAGTATGTGATGACGATAACTGTGTAGGATGAACTGAAATGGAGAAAGGAGGAAAGCGGGCAAATCGGTCAGGGAGTTTTTCAAACAATGTCGTTGTAAACAATCAATCAAATTACAGTGATGGGAGGGGCAATGGAACAGATGGTCCAGATGTGAAAGGCAGTACTTTTCACAGAGCAGAACTAACTGGTAGGTGGGTGAGGCTGGGGAGGCAGGACGTATCCCAGATGGCATGGGATTCCTGCTATTGCCTCAAACATAGGTAGGAAAGTCAACATAAACTGGTGACTTCGATAGGTAATTACGAATCAGATTTTAAACTTGTTGAAGATGAAGTTGAAAGCAGACAATAGTGGGAGAAACAAACTGGATTGTCTCTAAAGCCGTGGTGGCTACTACAGTCCAATAGTGTTCGCACACCTACTATCTATTTTCTGTTTTGGGTAAATTATCTCCTAACTGTTTCTAATTGTACTGAGGAGTCTTTTTCTTGTTCTGTGAGAACAGTCACAGTTATTGTGTTTGAGATTCGAATCTTTTTATTTAATTGTGAACTGGATCATGTTATTAAATTACTATTTTGATGTCACCTTAGGACAGGAAAATCCAATAGATAACAAAAATAACTATGGTTCTATAGGGTATTTGTATTCCCAGCGTCTAGGTCGCCAGTGTCTAGGACATTTTGGAGGCTAACACAACAGTAGTGATGAAGGAGGAATCTTGGCATCAGCATCAGTTTAAGCTGTGGCTTTAGGCAGACTGCTTCCTGCTGCAATTATCTCTGAGAAAAACTGCTATTTAACACATTCATGCCCCAAGAATGTTGAAGATGGACATTAGTAAATTATATTGAAGTTTTCAGATAAAAAGTGCAAACCAAAGATCTGACAAACTATTAAATCCCAACATGTCATTTCCTAATAGTATTAAGCAAATATCTCACAAGGACATGACATTGTGCTGGACATGGGGCAAGATATATTAAGCAAATACATTCCCACTGGGAACTTATAAGTGTTTGTATATACAGATAAAACTGTTGTTAGTATGCTTTATTAGTTACTTAACATGAGTATGCAAATAGGTCCATCAGGAAATTGTCTGCATTTTATTAATCTAGCATCTTAAATGATTATATTTCATCTTAAATGCTAATGACATTTATTTATGATTGTGTACCTTACATTTTAGTGCCCGTGAAAGTTCTTTTTAGCATATCAATTGCTTTAAAAGTTAAACCACTGGACTTTCCTCCTGATCTCTTAACAAATCTAAACCTCATTATCCCAGAATGAGATAAAGTGGTCTATTCTTCTTCAGGGCTGTTGTGTCATTTGCATTAACGCAATGGGAGTTGTGCAGGCATATTAAGAGCAGAAGGGACCCTAATTAAACAAAATAAGCCTTTTAGTTGACACCCTATGTGATCATTCTCTATTGTGATAACTAGGAGAAAATCAAATCACCCTACTGCGCTGGGCAGTGGAAAACAAGAGCTCCAGAATAATCAGGATTACACAGAGTAGGAAGGGAAGGCAATGAGCAGCAATCAGACTTTGAAAAGAAGGTAGCCATCCATTTTCATATTAATTAACTCTGTACAGGCCCCTCATCCTTCCATGAACACATATTCAGAAAACAGAGGGGTAAACAAACACTTGTAGACAAGCTTAAGAGCTAAAAAAAATATTATTAAAGTCATAGTGCAAACAATCCAGCATGCTGGGAACCCCAGCATCTCGTTTGTCTGTACTTGGCCCATCTGATGAGTAGCCCTTCTGTCCCAGGTTCTTCTTTTAGTTGAGTAATAAACACTAGACAAACTGCCCTGATTTGGTTTGATTCAAAATCAATCTTCATGTAACATTTTAGTGACTATCCATGTAGATATCTCCATCACTTTTATCACTTGTCCCATTCACGTATTCCTTTATACTCTCATGTCCACAATCTGTTCAGCTGCAGACTAATAAAAAAACTCAGATGTATAACATGCAAATGTATAGATATTATAAAGCTATCACACCACTGAGTTAAATGGAAGCCAAATATCTGAATATTACAGCCTGTTTTGCAATTCCATTACGAGCTTGAACACCACTGCTCATAAAGAGTTCATTCCCAGCTGAGACTTGTGATAGTAATACTGGAAAGAAAAGAAGTGAGGGACATGGTTTTTTCAACTTGAATTTAAAAATTAAAGAAATTAAATTTGGACTTAGCTTGGAAGAAAAATTGGCAAATTAACAAAATGAAGAAATAAAATTTTTATGATTCATTTTGTGAAAGATGAAGTAAATAATTTTCTAAAGACTTACTTTTAGGTTTAACTGTATGTGTGTATGTGGTGTGTGTGTGTGTGTGTGTGTGTGTGTGTGTGTGTGTGTGTGTGCGCGCGCGCGCGCGCATGCGTGCGTGAGTACTTACAAAGTTCAGGGTTGAGTGTGAGATTCCCAGAAGTAAGAGTTAGGGTGTTTGTGAACTAATGGACTTAGGTTCTGGGAACTGAACTTGAGTCCTCGCAAGAACAGCAAAGATTTCAAACAACTGAGCTATCTCCACAGCCCCCTATAGTAAATAATTAAAGATGAACTTAGAGAAAATCCAGTTACAAAGAGAAAAACTGGCCCATCCTCCATGCTGACAGGACTTAACATCTGCTTAGTTCCCTTGCAGTGGGGAGCAGTCATGAGGATGTCGATAGCTACGCTTACAGTGGTGAGCAGTGCTCCCCATACACTGTTTTCTTCCACAGTCATGCTTCTTACAGGTTCCGTATGTGCAGCAACTTGATCCTGATCAGTCAGCCTCTCTCAGTGCAGTGCTTTATCTAACCTGAGGCCAAATTAAGAACTCTGGCCTTCATTTTTCATTTGAGATTTCATGTTTAAAATGGCATGAACCTCATGAAGCACTGTGCCCTTTGCCTTTGGGGAGGTGACTGTTAAAATCTCATCGGACCGGCTGTGTCACTGGCACTGCCCTTCATGCTCACAAAGCTGCAGGGCAACCCAGATGTTTACAGCCACTGTCTGGAAAGTGATAACGACAGGCTGCGGCCACATTACATTTACTATACACGAGGCCTGTGACAGCCAGTATGGGATCGAGACAGAGAGGACAAATATACCACACATGCCATGCCCTGGTGACTTGAGTACTCAGTCTCTATCTCACCCAACTTCAAAATCAAGTCCAAATGTATCTTCATGAACAACATCAGGGCAAACACGTGCTAAGAAATATCTGGGTCAGAACCATCCACACACTCTGCACTGAGATTGTACATAAAAAGGAAGGAAAGAAAACAAAATAACAAGCAGGTGGGTGAGTCTACTTCAGATTTGTATTCAGCAACAGAAAGTTTGGTCTTCCACCCAGTGGTCAAGTAAAGCTTGAGAACAGTTCACAGTTGTGTGTGGAAAGGGGTGACCCAGAGCATATGAAATACAAATGAGCGAGTGATTTGAGCAATGCCATTTCTTCCTGTACTTTATTATGCAAACTGTTCAGGTGAAAGAAAAAGCACCATGCCCATTTGAATTACAAAACAGCAATTTGGGAAAAATGAAACAGGGGAAGGGAAAGTTCGTGGACTCCAAGTATGTCTAGCTTGCGACAAAGGGTCTGTCAGGAGTAAATCCAAAGCTGGGAAACAAGGAGAGATGCCTCTAATTTCATAAAGGGAAATGCTCACACGGGCATTGGGTCCATGAACAAAGAGGGAAATGATAATCCAAACCACAGGAAGACATCACCTCAAACTCAGAGTATGGTTATGAGAAAAGAGTAGTGACAAGCAGTGGTGAGACACACTTGCCATCCTAACACTTGGGAGGCTGAGAAAGGAGGGGCTCACAGAGAGTGAGCCCTTATTCCAAGTGAAACAACACAAATCCCAACAGAAACCATTACTGGAAAAACCATGCAGAAGCGTGAGACCTTGCGTACTGTTGGTGGGAATTTGGATCAGTGTGGCTATTACTGAAAACATTATGAAGATTTACCACAGCATTGAAGCTATAATGATATTCAGGCTGAAATTCCACTTCTGGAAATACGTTTAATAGAAATGAAAAGAGTACATCAAAGACACACCTACTCCTCCTGATTATTGCATCACTATTCATAATTGCCAAGAACAGAAATAAATTAAGTCTTGTCTAGCTTAGAAGTGGATAAAAGAAATGTAACATACTTTCTGCTTTTCTCTCTCTCTCATACACACACACGCGCACATGTGCGCGCACACACACACACTACTATTAACATTAGAAAAGGAGACACTCCTGCCATTTGCATGAGAGCAGGAATTCGGGAGAGACTGATTGGAACTGCAGTCATGTGGAGAAGTTGCATTGTTGTAGGGCTAGAGACTAATTATAACTTACCTTGGGCTAGCTTTAGGCTTCCAAATAGCCATTCCTTGCCCATTTCTGTGTCAGAACTAACATTTCCTGACTAATAGATGAAATGCTTTTGGAGTTTGTTAACTTATCCGAGCACTAGATCCCACTAACTCCAAGCTAACCATGCCACCCTGTAACATCTCAGGCCTATGGGACGACCCCTCATCTTGCGGTAACGGCCACTCTAACACACCCACCAAATTATTTTAAAATGGCTTTGATTTATGACTTTCATAAAACTGGTTCCACAGAGGAATGTGAAACCTGAAGTAACCTAGCTCAGTGTTTTCTGGGTCCAGGTCACTCAAAGTTGGCTCTCGAATAAACTCTGTTTCTTTGGACGTGAGAGCTGTGTCTGTTCTGTGTCCTGCCAGAGGCAACACGAAGAAGCCTGGAAAATGTTCTTACAGAAGGATAAGTGCAGTATAAAAGACTGTAATTCACAGGAACAGAGAGAATGGCTGTTACCAGAAGCCAGGGCTGTGAAGGTTGAGATGTTGTTGCTTGAAGGACACCCAATTTCAAGAAGGTGAGACTAGCAACTTGGAGTGAAGTGCTGTTGTAGCTAGGGTTTCTATGGCTGTGAAGAGACATCATGGCTACAGCAACGCTTATATAAAACAAAAAACAAAAAAATAAAATTGGGGATGGCTTGCATTTTCTGAGTTTCAGTCCATTATCATCATGGTGGGACATAATGGTGTGCAGGCAGACATGGTGCTAGAGGAAGGAGCTGAGAGCTAATACATCTTGATCTACAGGCAACTGAAAATGGTCTAAGATACTGGGCACGCTCGGTCATATATTAGACCTCAAAGCCTGCCTCTGCAGTGACACGCTTCCTTCAACAAGGCCACACCTACTCCAACAAAGCCACACCTCCTAAGAGTGTCACTCCCTATGAGCTTATGGGGGCCAATTACATTCAAAGAACCACAAGCATATTTATATACACAGAAATGATAAGTATGTAAAGTTATACATGTGTTAGTGTGTATCACTATCTCACAATGATTCCACCTATCAAAACATGTTGTATATAATAAATATATGTAATAATTTTGTGGACTTAAATACACAATAAGAATTTGTATTTGTCAAACCATGCAGTCTACAGATAGCTTGCTTATATAAACCACTTCACTGAAACATCGCAACATCATGGAGGAGATGTGAGGGATCAGTGAAGGCCATAGAGCCTGGAGGGGCAGGTTTTAGTTAGGTTCACCATTACTTCTGTGATAGAACCAACTTCTGCGGTGTAAATAGCAGGGATGGATATGTGCAACAGTTCTAAGACATGAAAACCATGACTCCTCTTTATGGAATTCCCCCTAGTTAAATAAAATAGTAGAATTCAGAAAGAAATGAGCCAAGTGTGTCCCCTAGTGTAGGCAAAACTTAGAAATGAAAAGTTGATGCTTCTAGGGTTTAAAATTTTCTTTATGGTTTATAAGTTAGGATTAAAGAAAAAGAAACCTAAGCAATGTCTGAAGCTGAGTGAAGAAAAAATGATGCAGAGCATCCATCTACTGGGTAGGAAGAGCAGAGCTGATACAAAGAGCTTCAAATCAATGTCACCACTCAGGTTGGCAGACCACTGCTCTCAGAATATCTAACTCAGCTGCACCAGGACTCTGTGACTGCAGACACTCTTTGTGTACTCTACAGGTTGCTTTTTGTTATAGTTTACGTGAAATTGATTTACAAAAAAACTTTGTAGATCCCTATGCTTTTTAAAAAAAGGAAGGAAAAAGAAAGAAAGAAAGAAGGAAAGAAAGAAAGAAAGAAAGAAAAGAAGGCAGGCATAAAGTGAGCTGGTCTCTGTGTCACTGTGATCCTTTCAGATAACACATCTTCTGAAAATTCCAAGAAGCTCGGGCAGATGCAGACTGTTAGGTCACAGACAGAGACAGGGTGAGAGGATGCCAGCGCCCCTGCCATGTCCCCCTGGCACCTACTGCGCTCTGCTGCAGGCATCTCAACTGCTCTCGGTTGAGCATATATTCTCTCCTCTCTCCCTTTCACTAGGATGGAAATCCCGTAGGCCCGGGTTCTCGTCTAGAATCGTATTAGTCCAGAAGGCACTGCTCTATGCCCGAGCTGTCTAGGAGAATGTTGCTTTGTTCCCTGAGGACTTCATAGTTAAAAACATTTTGTATGTCGAGGTGACATTTTCTTTGTTTTGTATTAAACACACCAAAAGAAACTCACATTTATCTTTGACTTTTCCTTTCTTTATTATGACAGGAAAGTCCCACAATAGCTGAGACTAACTACTATCTATCCAGTTCCTAGGATAACACCCAATGTAAAAATAGGGCTGTAATAAATATTGTTGAGTAAACAAAAGAATGATTATGAATGTATTTGGCAAAGATGAAGAAGTCAATAAATGTTGTTAATTGAATTAATATGGGTGAGCAAAATTTAAAAGTAAACAAAATTTAAACACCTTCCTAACAGTATGAAATACACTTTATTAATCCATCAGGAGCAGCTAACTAGACACAATTCCTTTAGGACAAAAGCCTAGAAATGGTATAGAGAAATGAACTTAATGGGCTGGGGAGAGGGCTTAGTTAGTAGTGTTGGCTGAATAAGCAAAGGAACTGACTTCAGATCCCCAGCACACACATGAAGAGAGGCACACACCTACAGTCCTAACACTGCAGTGGAAGAGCTGAGGATTCCTGTGACCTGTAAGGTGTCCAGTGTAGCTCAGTCAATGAGCTCCATGTTCAATGACAGACCCTGTTTCAAGAAGAAAACAAGATGGAGAGTAACTAAGAAAACACTTGGAATCAACATCTGGCTTCTAGATATTTACTCCCCCCATACAATCCATACATACACACTAGAACGCACAACAAAACGTGCACACACATGAGCACATTCACACACACAAGGAAAATGAACTTGTACAACTTCAAGCCTTTCACTCCGTCCCAGTAAAGCCTTGCTCAGATGGCATCCTCCTAGTGATTTCTACTCAAGCAGAAGCGCCCTTGGGTGAGCTGGTGACACTAAAGGATGGTGACATGAAAAGGGGCTGGATTTGGCCTTTTTCTGATTTCTAGATCAAACTGAGCAAAAGATTGATAGCAAACCCATGGAAGGTCTCTCTCAGCAGCAAGCAAGCAGAGTTTATGAAGTAGCAGCCAAAGTTGGAAGGTTCTGGAATTGAGCCTTTTCCCACAATAACTCATGACCCTTGGAAGAGCCACACTTGACACATGCAAGGAGGTAATTTAAAATCAGCAAATCATAACAATATACAAACTAGACAATGGGTGGAAAGATGAATGGAATCGATTTCCTATAACTTTCCAGTAGGAACTGGGGTGGGTGAAATAATGAATTAATGAATAAACACTCCCACTCTGTGTCACCAACATTAGTGGAACAGCTAACATCAGCACAGTCAAAACGCTTCGCTCTTTAGAAGCAAGAACAAGACCACAGCTAACACATTACAATTCAAGGATGAGGGAGGGGGCAGAATTTAAGGAACCCCCTAATTAGTTAGTATCACTGTCCATGAACTAACTGTAGAAGCTACACCAGAGCTCATGGTTAGGAATGTATTAGAGCAGTGCAGACAATGGAAAAAATAATGCATATTTAAGTCACATCTAACTCTGCAAGAACCTTAGAGCAATCAATTGCTTTTAAATAAGAAAGAAACTAAGTCAATAGCATCTGAACAACAGATGAGAATTAAAGCAAAATTGGTTGGCTAATGGTAACAGCTTTTGTGTTCTTTGTTGCTGAAAGCGTGCATATAGCAGTAACTCCAATATGCTCACCAGCTCAGATGCAAAAGGCTATGGAAAACAGTTGCTATTTTTATCCCAAAGATAAAATCTAACCCCACCTCTCAGCTCTTAATTTTGCTAGAGTAGTGAAAGGGAGCAAGAGCCAAGTGCTGTGTGCCTGGAGAATCCAGGGCCTGTGGCTCCTACTATATGGAAAAAGGAGTGTACTGGGAAAAAAGGGAAGAGATAGCCCTGTATTGTGGACAAGAAACACCTGGAGCCATGTAACAAAAAATACAGTCAGGATTTAACTTGACGACAATCTCAGAAACAGGCCATGCGAGTCTCTAAGAGTTTTCATATTTACAGATTACTGCAGTTAAATCATGTTTATAGTTTTTTCTTTAATATCCCAAAGAGGAAACTTGTCCTTATAAATTATCATGGCATTGTAAAAACAGTAATAATACTTATGATAATGACTGTGCTGGTTTCGTTGATACTGCAAGCAATTAGTACAATCTTAGTGGCTTGAATAACACATATGGATGAAAATTAAGGGGCTAGCCAGAGAAAGCCATTTCCTTGTTCTTTCCAGAGTACACAGTCCTGGACTCATTTTCCCCTCCTTCCACTTTCACAGCACACATGCTGCATTTCTTTGCACCATGCTTCCTTGTCTTCCACTTACGCTTGTAAGGCCCTGTGACTCCTGTGTCCTGAGGAAACTCAGGACAGTGGCCTTATGTCTGGGCCGGCAGGGCCGCCATCCTCCTGCCTTCTGCAACCTTAATTCTCCCTTGTCAAATAACACATATACAGATGCTGGGGAATATTTAGGGACATTTTGTTCATTACTGAATATATATTACCTGTAAAACATAGTTCTAAGTAGATTATATAATTAATCAAATATATTTTCCACTGTGGTAGTAGAGCCAATTAATATTCTCAGTTTTCAGAAGGAGAAATTAAAGAGAAGAGATTAGTTTGCTTAATGTTCCCTAGCTGGAGCGTGCAGGGGCTGAGATTTAAATCAGAAATCCTCATGCAGATCCTGAACTTGAAACCATTCAACTCCATAACTTCACAGACAAAATTTTCATGTAATTTACTGTTATAATTATTGCCAACATGCTTACATTATAGGCTACAACTTCCTTTACTAGAAATATTTTATGTATTTATTTACCTTAGTGTATACATAGATGATGTCCATTCACGAGTGTATGTGTATTCACTCATGCTCTATGCGTACATATTTGAGAGTGAGTGTATAAATGTGTGCCCGCATATGTGAAAGCCCAAAGGTTGAAGCTGAATTCTTCCTTGATTGCTCTCCACCTTACACATAGAGACAGGGTCTCTCAGTTGAACCTGGAATGTGCTAATTTGATTTGTCTAACTAGCCAGCTTACACTGAAGATCCTGTTGCCCCCAGGGATCACAGGAGGGCTACCCTGTTGTGGACTAGAATATTTGTTTACCCAAGCAAAGATGTGTTACATTTTTTTTATGCTGGAGAGTAAGTGTTTAATTATGTAAAGATGTGTTGCTAGTTCATCTTGCCTGCTTGGTCTGATAAAAGGCCAAAAGACGAATGGGCAGGCCATGGAGATATAGATGGGTTTGTGGGCAGAGGGAAAAGGAGAGCCAGCCAGCTAGGGCCAGCCAGCCATTCACAGAGAAATGGAAAGCAGGAAAGCGGGATGGACAGTGTGCAGGGGAGGTAAATGAGCCTCAGGGCAGCACAGAGATGAACAGAAATGCATTAATTAATGTTAAAGAAAATGTTAGCTAGAAACAGGTATAAGATGAGTCTGAGCATTCATAGTTGATAATAAGTCTCTGTGTCTTGATTTGGGAGCTGGTTGGCAGTTCAAGAAAGTCTGCTACACTACCTGCCTAGGGTTTGTGTGCATTCTGAAGATTTGAATTCTGGCCTACATATTGGCATACGAGCCATAGCCATCTCCCCAGCATCAACCACTTATGGCATCTGATGAGCATAATAATGACACCTGGGCTCCAAAATTTAAGGTGACAAAGGAAGGGCATTGTCTAGATGGCCCAGAGGGGAGAGTCAAACAACGTTTAACGAAAACCATATCTCTCTGAGAGTCGCTCGACTATAGTCTAGTCTAGAGTCACGCTGAGCAGAAAAAGCACTGCCTTAGATTGAGCTCCTGAAGTACACTAAAACCAGAATGTGGCCACTTGGCTACATATTACAAGATCAAAATGGACAAGATTTAAAATATCAGGAGGTTCACAGTAAGCCATCAGAAGCCGTCCTGTCACGCTGAGACACAATGGTGGAGACGTCCCTTCTCAGTCACTCTGGAAGAAAGCCGCTTGCAGTAGCCAATCCACTTTGCGATCCCTGCTTTTGCTCTCTTCATTCTTTTCCTGTTTATGGAGCCCGCCCCTTCTGCTCAGCTTGTCTAAGTGCCTTTCTTCTGTAGGTGAGATTCACAAATCAATAACAAAAGATTTGATCTTTAAATTTGAAATCTTATTCTTTTGATCATCCAATGATTTCTAGGATATTGGACCTGCTAGGCTAACGAGAATGGCTGCCATAGACTCACAAGTTCAAATGTTTTGTTTCTAGTTGGTAGAGTTATTAAAGGATTAGGAGGTGTGGCCCTGTTAGAGGAGATGTGTAACTGGGGGGTGGCCTTTGAGGTTTCAAAAGAAGCCTGCCATTCTTAGTGTTCTCTCTACTTCTTGATTGTAGTTTTAATATGTGAGATCTCAGCTCTTCCCGCCACCATGCCTTTGTTCCACCGTCATGGACTCTAACCCTTTGAAGTCTAATTAAACACTTTCTTTTATAAGTTGTCTTGGTGCCGGTGTTTTATCACAGCAATAGAAAAGTAACTAATAGGGATAACCTCACAAGGCTGCACAGCAGGTCTTATTACAATGTGTCCAGGGGCAAAGTTGCTACTGGGACTTTAAGGCGCATACTGGAAGCAGCATTGTTGGAACACTGGCCCTACTATTTTTATCCTTTAAATGTTATTTCGTTGTTCTAAGGCTCTTTCTCTCTCTCTCTCTCCCTCTCTCTCTCCCTCTCTCTCTCTCTCTCTCTCTCTCTCTCTCTCTCTTACACACACACACACACACACACACACACACACACACACACACGTAAGAAGGAAGGAAACAGGAAGGGAGGGAAGGAAAGAAGGAATACGAGAATTGAATTGTCTTTTCTATCTAAAATTATTAGTTGAAGATTTCACACTGAGAACAACTGGCATTCCCCAGCATGTTTAAGATACAGATATTCTAAGGGTTTTATACAATATGTTTAAATACGTTGTCATCCATAGCAAAGAAGGCTAGAGACTAGTAGTTTTGATAGGGAATTATAGATATAATGTCATGGAATGGGTACCTCTACCTTACTTCCTGCCCCACCACACTTCCCCTTCCTGCCTAAAAGAAAAAAAAAGGGGTATAAGAAAATCCTAGAATTAGGAAGTGACTTTGTAAACTCTTATGCTTTGTGAGCAGCAAACTTTCTGATCTTCTCCCTTGACCTAAGCATGACAGCATCCTTGAGGGAGTCTGGCATGTCCTAGGTAGGAAGGCAAATTGGTGCCCTAGAGAAGTCTTAGGGAGCAAGGCTGGTGTGACATCCATGTGGTAGGGGGTGGGGAAGGGAAGAAATGAGAACAATTGCACCTGAGTGATGTTGGAGGGGTAAGGATGGGTGATGGTAGAAGACTGGGTAGGTGCTGCTGTAGCGACCACAGAGTTAAACTTTCTAAGAAGTCTAGATGGGTGATGATGATGATGATGATGCCACTGGTACCTCTGATGCTCAGTACTGCCTTCTCTCAGCATCTGAAAAGCTTGGGTAAGGGGACTATGCGCACTATCCAAGGTAAGGGATCCTCAGGAAGTCAGCCATGGAAATGATCTCCACCAGCAGCAACTGTTATACTAAAGGGCTTCCTCCCGAACAATCCACAAAGGTGTTCATGAAGGAGCCCTGGTAGTCAGTTTGTACCACCTAAGCCAGTTAAAACCTCCTCCAGGTTAACACTGCCCTTCCTGTGCACATGGTTCCACAGACAGGGAAGTTATGCCCGGGGACAAGGTATATTCTAGTTACATTGAATTAGCTGTGCAAGCCTCTGACCACATGACCAGAAATCAGTCAGACAGCTGGGAAACCAGAATGTGGAGAGATAGCTTCTACAGAGTGTTTTTGGAGGGCATCTGTAAAGAAGAAACAGGATATATTCTGACTGAGTACTGCTTAGTGCTCTTTGCTGCTGAATCTACCACACATGGCATCTCATCTTCCAGGCCCACGGGGCCCACAGCAAGGAATGATGCTAGCCTCAGTCTGAAAGAAGTAGAAGGAAGATGTGTGAAACTTACGACTGAGATGTGGAAGGTCATGGATTGAGACCAGGATCATATGGCCCTCATTACAGGGACATCTCTAGTGCATCACAGTGCCTTTGCAGGTGACAGCTACTGTGTTGGTGACCTGAGCATCAGAAGTCACAGGATGAGATATAAACTAGTCTTTTGTTTCCACCGTGCACAGGGGCACACAGAGAACACTTCTATGCCCTACTTGGCACTGGCCTCTTAACAACAAGCTTATGACCACTGCCTGTCATCATCACAATCTTCAGGGGACACCCAAAAGGCTTTTTGTGCTTTCTTTGCAAAAAATAAAAACCAGAGTCATAGCCTTGATTTTTATGAGTATAATTGAAGATGAGAGATCACTTGAACCTTTTTCAGAGCATACACAAAGGAGTGGAGCTCGAACCCACGACCCTGAGATTAAGAGTCTCATGCTCTACCAACTGAGCTAGCCGGGCGCCGGGAACATGGCCTGCTCACCTCATTACAACAGATTATAATCTTATGGAGACCTCTGTGTGATTTTCTTTGGGGCTAAATGGCTGTGGGAACTGGGCAGGAAAGAAATGCCGACAAGCAGGCCCCTCATGCTACAGAATGGCACCCATGTGGATAACTGCATCCACAGAAAGCCTGAGAAAGCTTGGGAAAGAATAGAGTAATGCATGATTTCTGGGTAGCAGCAATTTCTCAGGCCTGCTCTGCTTGCTAGAGGCAAGCAAGCACTGTCATCTAAGAGAGGCTTCCTGACTCAGCTTTAGCTGCAAAACCCTGCAGCTCTTTAAGAGGTCAAGCCAAGAAACACTTAAATAGTGTTGTTAAAAAGAAGACCACATGCTTTTTGGTTTTCAGCAATAGCAGGAAAAAAGCTGCTCCATTTTAAAATGCTGGATTTCTGGGCCATCCTGCCAGGGCAAACTCTGACTCTTTCAGGCAGGCAGTCCAACTACGGAGCATTTGAGTGTTGTTTGTGGACACAGTGTTGCAGCTTGCTTGCTGGCAAGGACCTTGAAACGCTATAGAGTTGTGGAAATAAACATAGCTCTGGCCGATACCTCAGCCATGAGGCTGAAATCTCAGAAAGCTAAGAAAAGGGCTGCATCCAGTCATCAAAGACATGGCTTTAATCCTCTTCATATTGCTTACAAATTAAAGACTCATGTGGTCAGAAAAAGAGAGAGATATATAGTAAAGAGATTCAAAGACAAAAAAACCTCTAAATGGTTTACACTAGTTAAAAATATATGCAGGCTTGAAAAAAAGGTTAAAGTCCTTAAAATAAAAAAGAAAGAAAGAGAGTAGTTGGGTGTGGTGGTACACACCTTTAATCCCAACACTTCAGAGGCAGAGGTAGATGGACCTCTGTGAGTTCAAGGTCTGGTGGCACACCCTTTTAATCCCAATGCCTGGGAGGCAGAGGCAGACAGACCTCTGTGAGTTCAAGGACAGCCTGGTCTATAGAGTGAGTTCCAGGATAAGATACACAGTAACCCTGTCTCAAAAAGCCAAAAATTAAAAATAAAGAAATAGAGTTTAAAATAAAGCCACATAAAGATGGAAAACACACAGAGAATCTGGATACTGTATGTTATTATGCTCTCTTTGAATTGTTTGAATGCTGAGGAAAGAGTAACAGCTGCTAAAAGATATTTGCTTATAAATGCTGCTGAATTAATCCAAGATAGGTATTTTGAAAATACCTTGACCTCAAAATTGAAGTAAAAAAGTATGTTACTTTGGAGAAGAGATTTTGCTTTTGTTTCTACAGGAAATTAGAGGCTGTAGATTCATTCTGAGTTAAGAAAACTCAGATTTGATCAAGGAAGACCACCTAAGAAATCTCTGGTAGGATGTCTGAATTCTACATCCTGAACAGACTCAAGATGCTGCCTGAGATGATCAAGCCTCACAGGATACTCCAGTCAGGACTTGATCATAACTCTAAATTTTCTTTAGGTCCCCATAAGATTATCAGGGCCCCCAACCAGCCAGAAGTAGCCTGGAATACTATGCTCACCTCCCAAAAAATGGACTATGGATATTTTCCTTTTTTTTTAAAAAAAGAGGGGGAAGTGGTGTGGGAGAATTTTCTGTATTCTGTCAATTATATTTTAAATAAACGCTGATTGGCTGATAGCCAGGCAGGAAGTATAAGTGGGACAACCAGACAGAAAGTAGAGGTGGGGCAATGAGAACAGGAGAATTCTGGGAAGGAGGAAGCCCATTCCTCCCCAGTCCTGCCCAGATCTCAGAAGAAGCAGGATGTGACCTGCCCCGCTGAAAAAGGTACTGAGCCATGTGGCTAACATAGATAAGAATAATATAAGTTATAAGAGCTAATATGAAGCCTGAGCTAATGGGCCAATCAGTTTTATCATTAATATAGACTTCTGTGTATTTTCTTTGGGATTTACCGGCTGTGGGAACTGGGCAGGACAGAAACCCCAACCAGCAGGCCCTTCATGTTACAAGAAGCCAAGCCAAGGACTTTCGCAGCCAGCCCTTACCTCAGCATGGCACCGAATCCCTTCCTCTTCATTTTCCTCTCTGGGTCTTCACTCTCCTCTTTCTGCTTTTTTTCCTTGATTTTCAGCTTGCCCTTTCCCTTTTTCTTCTCCTTCTCCTTTGGTTTTTTGACTTTCCTGCCTTTATTTTCCATATTGTCTAGTTGTGGGTTTCCCTGAGGCGCAGACTCACAGTTCAGAGGTCCATGGGCAGAGTGAGAGCTCTGATCAGAGAGGCCGTCTGTAGAGAGAAACCGCTGTCAGTGATCAGGGTACTTATGGCTTGGGTATTTATATCTCAAAATGTAAAATGCAGAGGGATGAACAGAAGTGCTCGGTGTTCTACCTGAACACGTGCCTACTTGCACCCTTTGAAGTAGTACTTCCCAGTCCTGGGCACTTCAATCAATCTTTGAGTTTAGGAGTGGGGCACACTGGGTGCTAGCTGGTACCACAAAGGGCTTGAAATGGGCTGGAAGCTGGCTGGTTAGCTTCTATCAGCTCCAAAAGCCCACACGCTGGGAAACAAACAGGGTGAGTTTTCTTCCAAGAGAGGTTTTTTGAGTATAAATATAGCCCACTGCTTCTATGCAATTAATACAGACAATCCTTTGGTTGATGCTTTTAATGATTCAAATAAGAATGCCAAGAAATGCATGCTTAGTGCTCCTGCCCTAAGGGTAAATGACAGTTGGTCCTTTTAGGGACGTGAAAGAGAACATTTTTTTTTTCAGTTTGCACTGTGAAATAAATTGCACATTGCATTCTCCAATCCCATGTTTGTTAAGCCAAAGGGCAAAACATATCGGGAAAATGAATTACTTTTAATATCAAAAAATATAATTGTGATCCTTAAATCATTTTTTTTTCAGTAGTTAGTGCAATTCTCACTTATGACTTGCAGATGCTAATGAGAGGAAGGACCCACTTAAGGAGGCATATGGCCCTACCAGCTTCTGCCTCCTCTGGCCCATCGTAAGATTTGTCAATGGCTGCTCTGAAGCTTTCGTTGCAGCCCCGGCCTCGCACCATGTGTGGTCTGGGCCTGTGGAAAGGCAGATCACTCTTCCTGACTTCAGCCACAGCAGTCTGCAGGCTCTCCAAGGAACTGGACTTTTTCAAACCCAGAGTTGGACCAAAATCTTTGCGTGGAGAGTCTGGAAGAAAAAGGGTGAAAGGTCAGCCCTCCCCATGCTGGAGCAGTGCACTGGTGGAAATGCATGCTATCCTAAGAATATTTCTTCCCAGTGTTAAATTAGTAAACATTGTTGGCTAAACTCCAGTTTGGCCATTAGTTTTGGTCATCTTGGGGAAGGGAATGGATTGACATCTCTGAACCTCAGTTTCTTTTTGTACAGCTTTGGTAAGCTTTTAGATGACATTATTCAAATCTGTTTAACACATGGAATTTTATATGCATGCATATATATATAAACACATAGGTATACATACATATGAATTTGAAAAGTTACTATCTACAGATTACATGTTTGAGAGTATGTACAACCATGTGCACACATATGGACAGAGAGGCAGACAAACTCTAGGTGACCAGAATGGCCTCGAACTCACAGAGATTTGCCTGCTTCTGCTTCTGGAGTGGCGATCATGCAGGCGTTCACCACCACTCCCAGCCAGAGGCACACAAGCTCATCATGAACCTAACACAATACGTGTTCCCTCCGTGTACTCAGCCTTGCCATCTCATCCGCTGTACCTGGTATTACTGCCGGAGTTGTTTATTTGATTGGCCTAGAAATCAAGGACCATCAGTGGTAACGATTTTCATAATTAAATTCTTTACATTATCCTAAAGGTGATTAATGCATGGCGAATGAAATTTATTTAGTCTGCAAATAAAGCAAAGCAAACAAGGAACGAGATTCTCTCCATGCTGCTGCTGCAGGTGGATTTCAGTGTGGACCCCAGGAAAGTGTCTCTTTTTTAATTTTTATTTTTTGTGGGCCTGAACTTTTAATATAATTTTGTTGTTATAATACTCAGAGGTTTAATACAGCAAGTGTTGACTTCAGCTTCTTTGTAAAGTATAGAAAATCACAAGAATATGGTGGCTTTACTCTTTTAGTAAAACAAAACAACCTATTAAAGAGCCAATCATGTGCACAGAAAACCTAGAACTACAACTGAAATTCAGAAAGTCACATTCAGAGACACATTATGGTTTGTATCATTACAAATTAATAAGTGCAGAGCAGAGAAGTAGAACCTAGCTTCCCGCACACTCTCCTCTCGGACAGTGCATCGCCCTCGGCCTGCCCTCCACTCTTGCCTCAGCTAGTCTCCTTAGCATCAATGACAAGATTAAGTGATAGAAATATTAGTAGCAAAATGGCTACTTAAAAGATAGAAAGGATTCCATTGAAGCTTTTGTCTTGGCAGTCACGCTGTCCCACCTGGCCTCCCTGCACCCGTCTAGTAACCAGGAAGACTTTTCATCAAGAGTGGCACCACTGGAAATGGCAGACTCTGACAATTGTCCATGCACGGGGCATGAGCATGTACGGAGCATTGTGTATGTATCCACTTCAATGCACGCCACACCCTAAGGCACTTAAAGAAGAAAACAGAAGTAACACATTAAAGTGACACCCTTCAGCTCCCCGCTGGGCACTGAGCAGAGGCAGTCCAACTGCAGCCCTGTGCCACCCACTTTACAACCTCAAGATGTGTCCTGTAGCTGCCATTTACTTGATTATGGTCAAGGTCCTTAAGCTGACCCACATTTTCCTCATCTCTGAAATAGGACTTTTAGTCTAGACGAGCCCTGGAGCCAACCCAGTTGAGCCAGCAAACTGTGACAATTGCATATTACCTTATGGCTTCACCATTAACTTACAAGAAGCAGCCTCACACTGTGAACAATACACATGACAATGAACACTGCATTTTATAGATGACAGTGCATATTTAATACAAGAAACTGAGAAGAGACTGAGAAAAATACAAGAAAATTCAGGAACAAATTGCAGGTGCTATTTGCAGGCATGAATACCAAGGCCACACTTCTGTTAAATCCAGAAAAAGGCACTTTCCCCCAGTTCACAGCAAGGAAGGATAGCTGGGGAAAAAATAGAATCAAGAAAGACCATTTCTGACAAGGAAAACAAGTGATAACACAGAGGTTTGGGAATATTGAAACAACAGTAAGAGCTTTAGAATTTACAGAAAATATTTTTTAGCATCAATCTCTAGGGATGTCTGGCATAAAACTTGGTGAAAATATGAAAAAAAAGCTGAGAAAGCCTAGATCTTCTGTCAACAACAGCAGCCATCTTTTATTTATTAATTGCCACTCGGGAGATTATATTAGAGCCCAAACTGTAAGCATTCACATCAACCTTTAGCAATAAATTCCAGGGAACTTGAAAGTGAATAAACCATCGGAGATATGAGGCATGTTATCTAAAAAGAGCCTGCCTACATCCCAGGAAGAAGTTCTGAGCAGGAACAAATGCACAGCCACTGAGTCTAAGAGAACTGCGGGAAAGGAGTTAAGGATTTTGTGAGATTGACAGAGTTGACGATTGATGAGCATGTGCCTGGGTGCGTGCATGCATGTGTTTCCTGACGAGAAACTGCAAGGGACGCTGGGCACCATCAGACCCTAAGACACAGAGCAGAACTGAAATCAAAAAGTAAGGCTCAGTTCTGGACCTTTAATTTGAAAGAGACCAGGGTTCTCCTCTTGGAAAACAATAATTCTAATCACTCCTAGGAGTAATCAGAAGGAAGAAATGGAAGAGACACTGATCTTAGCTTTTTGAACCCTCAAACTAGAAAGGCACGTTTAAGGAGCTGCAGGTGCTCTGACCCAGGTTGGATCTTCTGGAGCTGGGGGACTTTGCCATAAATCACCAGACCTCTGTGTATCCTTCGCACTAGGTCAGAGTTACCAGCCTGGGAGGTGTCAGCTGGTGAGTGTCAGCACTAAGACCCACCAAATCTCTTGGAGGGAAGTGCCCTATCAGGAGGAGAGCTTTGTGGAGCAGAAGGGATCCCTCTTCCCCACCCCTAGCCTCATCAATGTGGGTTTAGACTGACAATGTACAGAAAACTTTACAGCTTTCAGGATGAGCTGGTTCCCACTCTATTTCAGGCCTCACCATTTACACACACAGATGAAATTCTTTTTCCCAGGCTCCCTCAAAAAGTAGAGGTCTCCTTGAAGGAATATATAAAATGAGCAATTTATCAAAATCAAAACCTCAGCTATTCAAACCCATTGAAGTCACCCCCAAATGTGATGACTCTTCACATTTTCCTTTGTGGCTGAAGTGATGGAGGCTGTGGCCGATTATAAGCAATTGTCTGGGCAAGTGATCTATGGATACCAGGTGTTATTCGTCATGGAATGGACCCTGTCCAGATTTGAACACTTGCTGTCCCATTTTGAGTATTCACAGAAGTAATTTGTAGTTGAGTGTTTGATGATTTCCTGGCCATCTTGGGCTAGTTGCAAATGCCAATCTTTACAGCAAAGTCTTCATCTTTCAGACTTCTCTATCAGTCGGCCATGGTCTTTAGATTTTAATGAACTTTTTGTCCCTTCACAAACATGAACTTGACACACATGGACATCATGAAGGAAATGAGAGATTTATGAGCAATATGAAAAGAAAGCATTTAGTTAATAAAAAATAATTCCTGGGAAGTTATAATAAAATATTCTGAACACATTCATTCACATTCTTCCAGAAAAAATACAGAATCAAAACAACCTCAAACTAAAACCAGATAGAGTCATCAAGATGGATGGCTGTTTATGTCTACACAAGACAGTTACATTACACCATCTAAGGCCCAGGGAATGGCCAGGTGGGGGTGGCATAAGAGCCGTAAGTTATGAGAAATGGCTGAACTGTTATCTGGGCGAGACACGGCCACTGTACTCACGACCTCACAGAAGCTATGGATATTTGCACTGGGTTTGTGTCAGGATGGAGCAGGGGCTCTTACTGCTGAGCTATTTGTTACTCATAGGCGCAGGAAAAGGGGAGTCACTAGCCTTCAGCTTTGTACCCACTGATGACCACACTAGGTTCTAGTGGATAGTTCTGGCACAGTGGTCACACAGAGGGCCTTGATTAAACTAAACGGGTCACAAAACAACCAAGAGTCAGGAGGTGGGGAAGGAAACTGGTAAGGGCAAGAAGTTGGTAGGGATAGGGGAATGTAGAAGAGAGTGTGGGAGAGCAATCAGAATACATTATATACATTTTTAAAATGTTGAAATAACACAACTAACCAATAATATATATATAGTAAAATACAAAAGGAAACATATTTGAAGCAGCTGTGCAGTCATTTTTCTCAGAAAGAAGCGCAGCTCAGTGAAGAACTGCCTGCAGTTTAGTTCTCTGACCGGCTGCTCGCAGGAAAACAGCAGGTCTCACCCATGGAGCAGGGGAAGGATCCGGGACACAAAGGCATTTGGCCTCTCTTTATTATTAAAGTGTGTGGGTGCATGGATTAAAGGACTCATTTGGAGGCCAAATAATCTAATATAAGTGGCAAACTTTCTTACCTAGAAAATTAGATCCCTGAATTCCACCTAACCTTTCTTGGCCTTGCTGAAGGTGTTTTCTCAGCCCAGAGAAACAGTCGGTGCTTAGGGTAGAGTTAGAGGAACACGCAGGTGGGGGGAGTCAAGACACGTGGATGCCCTCCCTGGATTCAGTGCTATGAGGTTCAAGTTTTACTGCCCAGCTAAAGAAGCAACATTCCAAAACAGATTCTTCAAACTTGGAGAACTTTTTACTCTAGCTTTCTAGGTAGAGAGCCCCATGTCAGTCCACACAGTGTGAGCCCGAGGACCCTGACAGGGACTAGTTTCTGACTGAGAATGACTACTGGCTGGTGATTTAGACAACAGAGAATAGAATTGTCCAGAGAGATGTGGTTCTGCAATGAGCACTCACAGGAAAGCTGTAGGAACTCAAGTGTCTGACTCTGCCTGAGACCCTGAATTATTCACCTCTCTGTGCCTCAGTTTCCTCATCTGTCAGATGAGGATAAGGCAAGCTCAGCACAATCTTGGTACATGGTGAGTCCTCATTATGTATTTAGGTTAATTATGCCATTGTTACCCCTGTGCTATCTCTCTACATCTCAAATTAATCTTGCCCTAGTGCAATTGAGTAAGTTCACACTACCAATGAATTCTTAAATGTGACCATGTCTTCCACAAGATGAAGAAAAAGACTTTATAAGGAATTTCTATCTTTAATTTTAAAAATCACAAGTAAAAGTGACATTTTATGTATATGGTGTATTGTGTGTGGTGTAAGCACGTGGGTGTGCAAGTGTTCACACCTATACTCAATTGGTATTCTTACCTACTGAGTCATGTGCACAGCTCGGAACTTACCTTTTAATAAACAACTCTTTATATTTTTTCTTTTGAAATAGGTCTATATATTCATTCGTACATCTCATAGAGTGGATATAGTTAGTAAGATTAATAGTGGAGACTTGGGTGCCCTACCCCTTAGGCTATAATCATTTAATTAGCCTCAGATTTCATTGGCAGTGTTTAAACTTCCAACTCAAGCATTAAAATCACACAATAAAAGAATGCCTAATCCAGAAGAGCAGTAATTGGGTCTTCCATTATTGATGAAACTTCTTTAATGCATTTTTATTAAAAATAAGAAATTATTTGTAAAGGTATTCACTTTTAGATACATGGTAAGTTGTTTTTTCCTCCTTGGTGCAAATGTCATAATTAACATTTTATTAATATTTATATATTTATATGTATGAAATATATAACCTATGACTTCTGTATCTAGTTATCACACACATAAATGTATATTAAAAACAACAAATAATGTACTAATTTGATGTCTCATCTTGTCTTGTTAGAATGGTGTTCTGCCCTCTCTGGATCTTAGGAAAGTGTGGTGATTATGGATTCCCCAGTAGAATGTTTTGCTGCAGGTTGGTGTGTGGCAGAGAGGAGTAGAGCTGTGCTAGGAGAAAACTGAGAAGGGCTGTGGGGAAGAGATGGATCCTGTCCCCACCAGGAGGCAGGGTCTTCTGGAGTTGGAGGTGTGGTGGGAGAATGGGCTCCTGCAAGAGGGCTGCAGTACGACAAGAATCTGGAGAGACAGAGATGAGAGGGCTGATGAAGCTGCAGTCTCCAGCGAACAGGGTTGGGGTGTGAGGAGGGGTACCTGCAAGCAGGCTGCTGCAGGACTAAGGTGAGAAGGGAGAGATCGCAATGGAGAATAGAAAGACTATTGAGACTCATCTACCTGGTCCCAGCCTGGCAGTCATTGGTGAACAGTCTTTCTAGGTATCAGGGATGACACAAGAATGGGATGGGATAGAAGAGAAGGCTGAGATGGTCTACAATGTGAAGATTCCAATATCGGCGACCCTCAAAGTACTTACTGAAGATAAAGTTAGAGTTCCGCCATAGTGCATTAGAGATAGGATTAAAATTACAATGTTTTCCAGGAGTCTCAACATGAAACTGGAGAAAGCCAAAAATTTGTCAAGATGGCTTGCTCTCATTACCAATCTGGCCTTGCATTATTATGAGCAATGAACTTAGGCAAACATTGAGAAACACTTTCCTGGTTTCATGGGGAGCTGTGATGTGAAATTAATAGCCTTAAAGCTCTACAAATGAAAAATTATTATAAATTCCAAGTAGGAAGTCACAATAACATGTTGCTCTCCCATATATTCTACTTTATCTTCCATTTTAGACTACATTTACTGAAATTTTTGTGTATTTGATTTTTTAGTGGATTCCCTAGAGGCAAAACATCTTCTCTGCTTTAATAGATATCATTGAAGACCTATTAGCATTGAAAAAAAATGTCCATAATCTCCAAATGTATAATTTCCCAAATTATGTTATCTGTGCTAACTGTGTCTATAACGGGTCTAATTACCTTCTTTCCTATCTCGGTATTCCAAATATTGATCATCAATCCAAGCTTATCAACAATGCCCTGCTCCCTATTCATTACCTCGAGGCATAATGCAATCTGGATTTACATTATCTGCTGTCATTTGGATCTCAGTTCTCTTACTGGCAATTTCCAATCTGCAAGAGCAGAGGTTGCTTTTTAGTCTCACAAATCCCAGAATCTTTTATCATTTCCTGAAACTCATGTCCAATGTTCAATAATGAACTTCTCATTATGATTCATTCATTTGCATAATCTCTTCTACTCTGTCTCTAAACACTGTCTATTTTAAAGTAAAAATATCCAGAGAAAACATGGGACAATTTTGTGAACAAATACTCCTTTGATTATGAGGATGGACATGGCCCTTTAAGTGTCTTTTCATGTTTCAAAGGATTGCTGTATACTTGAAACATCTTCCCCTCAAGTTCCTTCTTTTATATCAACAGTCAAGATCTTAGGCTATGATGAGGTTTTTTTTTTTCCAGGACTCAAATTATAGTCAACAAATATAATGAATAGCTAATTTATTACACATACAAAAATGCCACATTCTTAATTTCTGTGCTACAGATAAGAAATGTAATCCATGATTCAATCCAAAGGAGCCAACTTATTAAATATCTATCTATCTATCTATCTATCTATCTATCTATCTATCTATCTATCTATCTATCTATCTATCTATCCATCCATCTATCTATCTATTTATCTATCTATCTATCTATGCATATGTATATATGTATGTATCTATCATCTCTCTATCTATCATCTATCTATCTATATCTATCTATCTATCTATCTATCTATCTATCTATCTATCATCTATCTATCTATCTATCTATCTATCTATCTATCTATCTATCTATCTATCTATCTATCTATGTGTATGTATGTATCTATCATCTATCTATCTATCTATCTATCTATCTATCTATCTATCTATCTATCTATCTATGTGTATGTATATATGTATGTATCTATCATCTATCTATCATCTATTTATCTATCTACTATCTGTATGTATGTATGTATGTATCTATCTATCTATCTATCTACTATCTATCTATCATCTATCTATCTTCTACCCATCTATGTATCTCTATCTATGTACTTATCTATCATTCTACCATCTGCCTGTCTAAAACTGTACCTGATAAAGCAACTGAAGAATACAACTTCTTCAATATACTGGATTGTTTTCATGTTTTCCTTTTCTTCCTGTAAGCTTTCCTGAACCTTAAACACACACACATTGACCTGTAAAATAATAACCTATTCCAAAGTCAAAAAACCAGTACTGATCTCTGAGAAGGGTAATGTTGCTGTTCTAAGGAAAATACTTCTTTATTACGAAAGTAGAGGTAATAAACGAGCTCATTTCAAGGTCAAACAATCTGGTATTTCCTACGTATGGAGCTGGAACTGTGGCTGCCACCTACCTTCTGAGCCTGGCTGGTGGTGTATCCCCAGCCGAGGTGCGCACTCCGTCAAGGATGAATGTTAGAAGGGGAACACACAGGTACAGGGAGTGGGCTAAGACATTCTGATGTCCTTCAATGCAGGGAGATTTTCTAGCTGGAGAAGCCCCCTCTAGTGCTTCATTTCCTCCGAGCCCTCATACAGCATCTGTTCTTTGTTAACACAACCCCCCCCCCACCGACAGCTCTTTCCTGTCACTTTCAACGATTTAATATCTCCCACTCCACCGGTAATTACTCACTCATCTCTGTATTTGCCTTTCTTTTAGCACTAGTCATTCCTTCCCTTCCTTCTTTCTTTGTAACAGTAACCATTTCTACCATCTCTACTTAGCGTGCACTTCGGTCGCATTTTTATCACCAGCAGGAGAACAACTCTGTCCTCCAGCCCCCTTTGTTTATCTTAGCGGTGGGCTTTCCAGTCAGAGCACAGGCTGCTGCAGTGATTTTCCCCTTTCTCTTCTTACTCTCCTGTGCTTCCGCTGCACATCTCTCTTCTGCTTTTGATTATTGAGTGTGTTATGTCTTTATGTGGGCTGTGCACCACAGCACTGCAAAAGCACACTATAAAGAATTCTAATACAGTTCTAAAGCCTTAGCATAACTAGAAGTCCATATGTAACTGATTTGTAAAAGGTATTCTCACAAAAGTATTTTAAGACATACAAGTATGTTTGTGTACGTGTGTGTGTGTGTGTTTAAGTTTTTATTAGTTCTTTCAGAATTTCATAAAGTGGTTTCTGGATCATGTGTGTCCCTACCCCAACTCCCCCCAGACCAACCATTCCCTATCTGCCCCACTGTGTGCGTACCAAACCTATGGGTGCTGCCTAGATATTCTTGGATATGTGGCCTACTACTGAAGCGCCGTTAAAGAAAATGTACTCTCTTTCTCCCGGTAGCTCACAGCTAGCGGTGAAACATCATTCCCACCTCCCCTGCATGCTTAAGTTTAGCCTGGCTTGAGCCTGAACGGGCTTGCACACGCTGTTATAACCACACCAAATCCACACAAGCAACTGCTCTGCTGTGTCTGGAAGACTCTGTTTTCTTGTGCCGTCTGCCTCCGGCTCTTAGAATACTCTCACCTCCCCTCTACAGTGATCCCTGACCCTGGGAGGGGGCATGTAGTAATGTAGTATATGGGACCCAATTAGGGGTATCTGTATTTTTAAAGGCTAAACATTATTCTTCTACTTAAAAATATTTCTCTGCTTTTTATACTTAATTGAATATAAGTATAAAAATAATCTCATCAGAATCTTGCTTACTGTTCTTTATAGAAGTGGGAGAAAATGGGAATTTTTAGTTTTCTGCTAGCATGAATCAAGAGTTCTCTATAGGCATACTTTCAGTGATATTTCAATTTAATGTAAAAATGTGAAGTCAAAATGAAGTCAGCCAGCAATATTTACTCAGTATTCTGCGGCTCAGGAATGTGTGAGCTCCAAAGATGGAGGTAAAACAAGCATAACAGTAACTAACACTGCCCGTTGTGCTGCAGTTCGCCAAGTTCTTATACAAAGACCACATCATGCCCAGTTGATTCCATTCATATCCAACTGCTTGTTGATGATGAGAAGCAGAACGAAGGAGGGAGGAAGGAAAGGTAACTTTCAGTGAGAGCGTGTCCTCCGGGGAGCACGGGAGCTCTGGGCAAAGGATGAACTGCTCTCAGTGAGAGCGTGTCCCCCTACCACACCCTCACAAGATGGAAGTGCCTGTCTTCCTGTACACTTGGCCTATTCTTTCAGCCAGACCTGGTTCTGCTCGTGCACCTCTGCAGGTGATCGTGTCTCTCTCAAACAAGGTGACCCATGGGGCCAGGTTCATAAGAGCTGTTCAGCTGGAGTCCACTGTCTCATCAATACAGATACACATATATCCCTATGGGCTTCCCAACTTTGGCTCTTTTAGCCTCTTTCAAACCCTTTGACTCTTAACTCTTTGGAGTCACCCAATAAGGTATACACACACACACACACACACACACACACACACACACACACACACACACACACACACACACACTGAAGTGCAATGTGTAATTGGACAGTTAATATTAGTAATTAAGGTTGGAATAAAAGAACCTGGGTTTCCGTTGGGCATAGTTACCAAGGAAAATGGGAATATTACAAAAATAACTACCCTGAAATTGCTCTATCTTGTGAAGTTGTGGAAAAACTAAACATGCTTGCCTACGTTCCTGGCACAACACACTTACAACAGGTAGGATGTCACCAGTCTTAAACACAAGACACCTTATATCTGGGTTTTGATTAAAGAAACTTTTGTCTGCTTGAACCAGCAAGAACTGAAATCTAAACTATGATAAATGCAGGGAATTTCCCATTGCATTTGGGCTGTACTTGTATTACAGTTCATAAATGTCAGAACCACCACTTGGCTCCCTTCCTATTTCTTAAGTCCTCTGAGAGTGCAGACTTGTGAACCCCTATACCCACCAAGCTACTTGAAGCAGGACTGACCTGGACTCCCCTGAAGCTAACACTCTTGCCATGTTCTGTGATGCTTTACAAAGCATACATGGCCAATTCCAGGTACACAGCAAACCAAATATACGCCAACAGACAGCACAGAATTCCTGGAGGAGCTGTCTGAGAGCAAAGGACACTCTCCAATGTCTGGGCATATACTCACTATATATAGTACTGAGTTTTATAAGGATTATTCCACATGAATATGTAATATACTTTGACTATAAGCCCCAAACTCCTGTACCTTTCTTTTTCTCTCTCCCCTAAAACCTTCAAGTAGTCCCTTTTGCTACCCTGGACAGTTTTGTTTTTATTGTCATGTCATATATCACATATACATATGATTTCACATATGTATGTAAAATCTAGGGTTCATAAATGAGACAAAATGAATGATGACTGTCTTTATGACTTTGATTTAATTCACTTAATACAGTTTTTCTCAACCTTCCTAATGCTGTGACCCTTTAATACAGTTCCTTACATTATGGTGATCCCAAACCATAAAATTATTTTCATTGCTACTTTGTAACTATAATTTTGCTACAGTTATGAATTAATTGTATTGTAAATATTTGTGTTTTCTGTGAGAGGGTGGCAACCCACAGGTTGAGAACCCCAACTTAATATAACTATCATACATGCATGTACATTCCTATACTGATATAATTTTGTTCTTCTTTATGCTGGAACGAAATGTGATTTTGTACATATGCTCTATTTTCTTTGTTTTTCTGTTAATAGACATCTAGGTTGATTCCATACCTGACTATTGGGAATAGCACTGCAATAAACACTGATGTGCAGGTGCCTCTGCTATACTGACTTAAACTGGCTTGGAGACCTTCACGTGGATACCTAGCAGTGGTATACTTAGGTCATAGGACAGACAGGTCTATCTTCAGTCCTCTAAGAGATCTCTGCATTGATCTCCCTGTGGATCCACTGATTTATCTTCCCACCAGAGGTTCGTTTCTCTCAAATCCTCACCAGCATTTGTTGCTAGCTTCTATTGATTGTCATTCTTACTGAGGGAGAGACGAACTCTCCTGGTAGTTTTAATTTGTATTTCTGTGGGGACTTAGTGATGCTTCACACCTTTTTGGCTTTGTGTGCCTCATCTTTTGGGAACTATCTGCTCTTTTTTAGCTTATTGATTGAGTTGTATGATTTCTTAGCATTCAGTTGTCCGACTTCCCTGTATATTTTATATGTGGTTCCACAGTTAGAGAGGTAGTTCTTGAAGATTTCCTTTCCTTCTAGATGTTGTCTCTTCACTAGATGCTGCTTTTGCTGGGTAGGGGCATTTTGATTTATCGTAATCTCATTTGTCAGTTGTTGGCATTATTTCCTGAGCTCTTGAAGTAGTTTTTCAGAAAGTCCTTGCCTATGTCTGTGTCTCCAAATATTTTCCACTATTTCAGAGTTTTAGGTTTTGCACTAAGGTCTTTTCCCATTTGAAATAGATTTTTGTACAGGGTGAAAAGCAGTGTTAATTTTATTCCTCTACATGCAGATGTCCAATTTTTAAAGCAACATTTTTGCAACGTATAGTTCTGACATCTTTGTCAATGATTAGATGGCTACTATTTATTGATCTGTATGATTGTTTTGTGTGAATATTATGCTTTTTTATTATTATGGATCTTCAGTATAATTTGAACACAGGTATGATGACAAGTCCAGTATTTTTCTTTTTGTTTATTTTTTATTTGCTTTGGATATCAATAATCCTAAGGGCTTCAGTTTGATTTTTACAATTATTGTTTTCTATTTCTATGAAGAATGTTGGAATATATTGAAATATAATGTTTTAAGGTATGTCTGAACTAGTTTCAGAATTCCATTGATATTTATTATAAAATCTTCATTTTCACCTCTAATTTTACTTATTTGTGTCTTTCTTACTTTTAGTTTGACTAAATAGTTATTGCTTACATTTGTTCCTCTTTTTCAAATAACCTATGCTTTGTTTCATTTATTCTTTGTATAAATTGTTTTGTTTCCACTTCCTTAATGTCTACTTGATCTCTATTTTCCCTTCCATTCATTTGTTTTAAATTTAGCATGGTATTATTTTTCCAAGACTATAAGGTACATCACTAATTGTTTATTTGAGATTTCTCTGATTTTTTAAAATGTAGAAACTTATAGATTATAAATTTCTTTACTAGCATTCTTTCATTTCATTCCAAAGGTTTTGGTATATTGTATTTTAATTTTTATTAAGTTCCAGGCATTTTAAAACATCACTACCTGGATTTCTCTAACGGCCCATTTATCATTCAATAGTGAGTTTTTCTAACTCCATGGGTTTGTATGTTTTGTACTTTCTCTTCCTGTTAATTTATGGTTTTATTCCACTATGATCAGATAGAGTGCAGGAAATCATTTCAATTTTCCTGTAATCCTTAAGAGCTGTTTTATGTTCCCTTACATGATCTTGTACGGACCTCCGAGAAGGTGCACACATTGCAGCGTTTGGATGGGATGCTCAGTAGACATCTGTTAGGTCTGTTTGTCTCTACTCTCACTTAAATTTACTTTGTCAATAGATTTTGATCATAGTTTAGACAGATTATGCTATCTATTGGTGAGAGTGGGCTATTGAAGTCACTCATTATTGCATTCAGGTTAGCCTGTTTCTTCACAGTCAGGAGTTGTATTATTAAATTAGGTGCACCAATGCATGGTGTATACATGTTTAGAATTTGTATTTCCTGTTGATGTATTATTCCCTTAATCAACATGAAGTGATCTTTAAAAATCTCTTACTAATTGGTTTTAAGTCTATTTCGTTGGACATTAGAACAGCAATTCCAGCTTGCTTTTCAGTTCCATTTGCTTGAAATGAAGAGCCCAAATTTAAACAAAACAAAGCTGTATTAATTTCCTGGATTTCTCCAAACTCATAGCAATAATGAGAGCCATGTTAGACCCTCACTAATTAATCACCTCCTTGGCATCCAGTAACAATTGACACTTTAAAGCAATAGCTATTACCTCGCACTCTGGCATCCACGTCTCCGATCTAAGTTGTGCTAACTTGGCGCCCCTGTTCCCTTATCAGTTATAGACAAAGTTACAGCTCAGCCTATATAGGATTCGAAAGATTACCTAACATGGATCTGTCAACATGATGTGTGGTGCACAGTAAATAAGCAACAAATGTCACCTCTGCCAGTGTGTCTTCTTTAATGAGAAAAATTAACATTCTTGTGATGATGTCTATAAAACCAACATTATGTTAAAGGCATTTTCTGTTTTCTTATCCACATAATATGGGCCATGGTTATTGAGAACTTTAAAATCTCATTCTTTATTCAAAACCTTTTAGTTTTCTGTCTAAGGCTACTTAGCACTTTTCAAATGATTTTCTACCTTCTTCATTCCTAGTAAGAGCCTAGACAGTTTTTATAAAGAAGTCAAAAGCTTCTGCCTGGAAATACATAAAGGTCTACTTAGCTTTTTCACCAAAAAAAATGACTTTTCCCCTCAGACCAACTTATAACACAATCAACAAAATTAGTAACAGGACAAGGTCATGGACTTTTGGGGTCACAGACAACATATATATCTGTGGACAATATGCTAAGAATGCAGACATTCCCATGGGGGCTAAATGCTGAAGTTGTCTAGGCTCCTGGATCTAAAGGGAAAGTGCTGTGCAATCTGCATTCCTCAATAAAGCTTCAGGGATGAATTGGGCTTGGCTTTGAGGGTGGATTGAATATATAATTAAATAAGAAACAAAACGTTTGAGGTGCATAGGCTCTCTGAAAGGGAGGAAGCACTGGAGGAAAAGTGTAGATAAGCCTCCTGTGTGTAAGAGCATGTGGGGGATGGGCTGTGAATAGGCATTCAGCAGGAGGACTAAGTAAACTCCAAATCCAATATGAAGACTACACCTCGGTAAGCAGGCCACCAGAAGCCATCAAGTGGTCTGATCATATTGGTGTTTTGAGCAAATAATCTGATGGAGAACATAAGATAAATTAAAGAGAGTACTGCTTCACAGAATGGAACTTTTAAAAATTTATTTATTTTTTCATTTTATTGCTGTCTTGCCTGTATGTATGTCTGTGTGAAGGTGTTGGATCGCCTGGAGTTACAGACAGTTGTGAGCTGTCATGTTTTGCTGGGAATTGAACATGGGTCTTCTGGAAAAGCAGTCAGTTCTCTTAACCACCGACCCATCATCTCTCTAGCCCTGGAACTTGTTCTTATTAAGCTGTCTTTTTACTGTTTGAACTTCAGTTTTGTGTAATTTCTTCAAGAACATTTTTAGTGTTGTTATTCCCCCATCCTCCCAATGAACGAAACTGTTTTGTGCAGTGCATTCTCTGACCCAGAAGGGAAGTCAATTACTGTGTCCTGGACCACCCAAGGGGCAAAGGGTGCCTTATGTGTCCCTGAGTTAACAGATTAGATACTTGCCATCCCTAGCTTTCCTTTTGATATAGCTTAGTTATGACTGTCATGCTCAGACCATTTACTGCTGCCTCTTAGGCATATTTTTAACTATATTTTGTTATATATAATGATTAATGGGCAGTAAAACTAATAACATGGGGACACACAAAATAAATGAGGTGGCAAATATGAAAAGGAAGGTTCCACTTAATGTTGTTGTGAAATCTGACAGCATGCTGGAATTTCCCTATAACTCAGCTCAGGGAGTCCTTGCCAGTGGGAAGAGAGGTTACAAGAAGGTGACATTCTATTAATAACTTTCCTCTTGAGGAGCCTGTAATCAGCCTTTCTTTCTCTGAAAAAATCCTTATAGGATTACAGTGAAGGGTCAGGGTCTACAAAACCCTGTTCGCTTCATCTCCAGTCAGCCTCAGCTGTCCCACTTACGTCCCTCTGATGCTGTCTTTCTTTGGGGTTTCCTATCTGGCATCCCTTATTCTTCCTGGAACAAACATCTTGGCTTTTCTTGGGGTACTTCACCTCCTCATCTCCAGCCAGAGTGTCTGTGTCCCACACTAGTCAGTGGCTTCCACCCTCCTCTTTGTTCTGGTTAGTGATAGTCAGAGCCAGCTCTGGTACTGTGACCAGCAAAAGACATCTCCTACCGAAACATCTGCAGTTTCCGTAATAATAAAGCAGAAAGGAAGGAAGCAGAATTATAGGAGATGATACTGATACTGAGGTCCTATATCCAGCCATGTGTCTACAGTGGTGATTCTGTGATGTTCTGGTACATTAATCACAAAATCATCTTCTTTGCAAAAACTACTTTTGACCTGATTTCTTTCCATTCTAACCTAGAGGGTCTTTATTTAACACCTTCTTCTCCACTTCTCATCCATATTACACTCCATATTATAACCGAAGCATCTATTTACGTCTGCCAGGTACGTGGGGAACATTGCTGGTGACGCAGCGGAGTGCAGAGTTAACACCCCTAGGGAAGAGAGCACCGGATGTTAAGACTTCAGTCTGTCTCTGGTGGGTTGTGGTAGAGACAAAATTTCCCAATACTAAGTGCTATATAAAATTGATTTGTTCAGTCTGCATTTTGACTTCTCTGTGAAGAGAAAGGACAATTCTCTAGTTAATGAAAAGTATATGCAGACACACTAGCAATACAAAGAGAATAAAATACAAAGAGAAATGGAGTCAGTTCTTGTTACTGTTGACAAGGGCTTCAAAAACTGCCTATGATTGCATGAACTGGAGGCATGGCTCTGGATTGTAGAGATGGAAGTGTAAACCCAGTTCACTTGGTAGAGTTCACAGCACCCCTTAGCTCTCCATAGGTGCCGTCCACCGGCCTTTCAGTGTCTGGAAAGTGTTCATGCTATACCAGCATGCTTTCTCTCATGGATACTTCTGAACAGCAGAGTTTGGAGCTTGCCTATAAATTCACTGGAAGGAAATATGGACTAAATTAGTAAAGTGCGCTTAACAACAAAGGGCCTGATACAGGAACAATCTTTAAAGCAGACTTGGCATTGGAAGTGTTGGAATCCCTAGTTGTTTAACTTCTATGGGTTTTAGTTTCTTGGTCTATGTAGTGGGATGATGAAAAAAATGATGATCTTGGTAAAAAATAGTAGAGTCTACATGTCTTATGATTATTCTATGTGCTTTTGCATATATTAACACCACAAAATATTACACTAATAATATCATCATTTTAGAGTTAATGAAATTGAGGTACAGGCAGGTTAAACTACTCAGTAAGTAGCTAAGATAACAGTAAAGCTAATCTTGTAGACTTTTCAATGATCAGGTAAGGTGTCATGTGTGCAGACATGCTGTAACGTGGGCTTTCTCTAACATGTTGTATGTTGCTGTTAATGGGGGGGAAGTTGTTTTCTGCAGCTCATGTACTGCACTGGACTCAACAGGTCAAAAAGAACACCTGCTTCAGGGAAATCAGTGATCCATATGAAAGTCAAAAATACAGAATCCAAATGAATAGATACATCAAGATATGGAGGGTACAAGGGTAGGAAATAAGCCCAGGCTGAAAAGGACTCTGAAACACAGCTGCATCACAGACACTTGGGGTACAGAATAGACTATGCGAGCAGCGGCCTGTCATGCGTAGGACCAGCAAGGTATTCTTGGAAGTGAGCAAGGAGATCTAGGGTTGAGATATAGAGATGTGGTTGGTGGAAAGGAAGGTGAAAGAACAGGAAGAGTTTGGAGCTGCCAGGTGAACTGGCTTATGATAAATTCCACTGGCAATACAGATTAACGTTTATGACTCTGGTCATAAACACAGTGAAGTAGACACACTTGTCTCTCTTCCTGAGGACAATGAGCTAGCCACAGGCTTTGCAGGTATACACTATTTCAGGTGGGATTCAATTCACTTGACACTGAACACACACTATACCAGGACTCCAAACTGGCACAGAAGCTTTGATTTAGCACCTCAGCTAAGACAATGATTAATCTTTATTTAGAATTCTGGAGAATTTAGACCCTCTCAAAGGCTTTCAGAGAGAACACTGGCATCTCCCCCTTTATATATGTAGTTTTCTAACACAGGAACCCCACTTCTGCTTTTCAAACTTACAAAGTCATGTTTCCTCTCAGTAATTATTGACAGAAGAGATAAATGTGTGAGTGTGTGTGTGTGTGTGTGTGTGTGTGTGTGTGTGTATATGCATACACACATACACTCACAGGGATACTTTGTTCATGGCTGACACTCTCACACAAAAATAAGCAGCTATTTTTGTTATTTTAAAATCAGCTTCTGTACAAACAATGGGTCATGCTTTTGTGGCCTCTGCCTTGTTCTGGACGAGAACTTCAGAAGGGGCTTGTGGTGCATCATTAAATAGTTTCCTCCATCATCCAGTAGCTGAGTTATTGGCACTGGAAATAGCCATGGGGGGGGAAACAAATGTTTATGATGATTTAAAAGACCAATTATAAGCCTCTGCCTTATTCCTTACTCAGCATCCTGCATGGCGTGTAAAAATGATAATGAAAAAACATACTACGTTGAAATTTTAGCTGTGCCAAGTGTCAGTTTTCAGTTACACTTAAAGAATAGAAAACATTAGGAGCCCATTAACGGCTGCAGAGTAATGGAGGCAGAAGAGGATTGTTTTCTATTATTATTATTACTGCCATTAATGGGTCAGAGACTTCCAAGGGAGTAAAACTGGGGACAATTCAGACACTTTCAATAGAGCATTAACTCTTTCAGGTCAAAGGGGGCACATTTAGCGGACTGCTGCAGCCATTTAATAAATGATCCTCTTGTGGCCTCAAAGAATTTATCTCCTGCCTGGGAGTCTTGCTTACGCATTTCTATGTTCTATAGTCTATTCCCACAATATTCTGGTAAGAGGAAAGGTTAATTTGCAGATAATTATTTAGGGAGGGAGGGAATATTTTTTAAAGCAGAAAAACAAAAACAACCCGTCACAATGCATCAGTTGCTGAGTTCATATCTGGAAAGGATAATGAGCCTAGTGAAGTAACAGAATTAAGCTGAAAAATTAGAGGCCTGGGATGGAACGATTTTCTTTCAAGGGAGGTAGTTGGTGAAATAATTTTTTCCCTTTGTTCGCTTTGTTCAGTTTGTATGTGACTAACGACTGCTAATCCTGTCTCTTTTCAAAAGTTAATGTCAGCTACTAGAATAATCTGCTTTCTTGATTTAATTGCATAGTTTAACCCCTGACATAACCTTTTAATTCACACCATGACAGCCAACTTTACAGAAAGTTTTTCTAGAAATCTGAGAAACTTCCCCAAGGTAAGGACTGCTTTCCCTCTTGTGGGTGTAAAGATCATCAAGGGGCACAGCTGCCATGCATGGGGAGGTGGCAGCGTGGCTGCTGGGAGGAAGAGGATTTATCAGTTCATCTGGTGAGTTAAACACTGGAGGTGTTACAGTACAGACGAACTTGACACCTCCGAACTATACACTTAAAAATACAGTGGTAGAATTGATGTTATGTGTGACTCAGTATAATTCAAAAATGTTAAAGTGGGCTACATGCTTATTTAGAAGGCTGGTATAGAATATCCATTAGACAGCAATGAGGATAAAGAAAATGCCCAAGTCCATTTTTATTCAAGTCAGGCTGTGGGAAAGAAAACACTGTAGAGCCTTTATTGCTATTTAGTGAGTTCACAAGAGCTAAATAAGAGTTGCTGGCTTGTGAAAGCGCTCGGCAGAGGTCTCTGCCATAGCCATGTAAGAGTCCCTGGCTTGTGAAAGCGCTCGGCAGAGGTCTCTGCCATAGCCATGCAAGGGCTCCCCCACTCTGCAGGCTTTGATTTTCACATGGCAAGAAAAAGTGACTTAAGCAATGTGGGACCCATACCTAATTGAGTTCATGTGACTTATAAAATGTTAGATTACATTAATTGGACAAAGCAATATGTTCCACTGTGACATTTTATATTTGAATATATTTTACTGATCATCATCCCCTCTATTACCCTCTGCCATCCTTTCTCACTTCTTTCTTCCTAATAATCCTTCTTAATTCCCACACCCTTCCCTCTTTTAAATTTGAGGAAAACACAGGGTAGCTGCCGCCAGGGGTCTGGGCTACTTTGCTTTACAAAATGATCTCTGGCTCATCCATTCCTTGTGAACCATTTCACTTCATTCTGCTTCATGGCCAGATAAAATGCTACTGTATAAACATATCACACTTCCTTATGCATGGCACCTGGCTGGACACCGGAACTGGTCCACAGCTTGGTTACTGTGAAGAGAGCCATGAAAAGCATGTGCATGCAAGACCTCCTGCAAGATGACCTGAGTGCTTCGGAAAACACACCCCAGAGTAGTGTAGCTCACCACATGCCTGTTCTAGTTTTAATCGTTTACGAAACTGTCATACATAGTCATTTCCATGGTGATTTGATTACTTTACATCTCACCAGCTCCTAAGGAAGGCTCCTCCTTCCTCCATTCTTCACATCCTCACAAACACATGCTATAGCTTGTTTCTTGATGATGCTTATTTCAGCTGATGAAAGTCTGTTTTCAACAGAAAGATGGTAAAATTCCGATATAACCTTCACTATGTCCAAATTGTTAAGAAAGACTTTCCTTGCTTAGACACTTAAGAAACATCAGTTGGGAAAACAGTTTAACATCCAAATAAATTGTTTGTTGTCTAAGTCACGGGGCTATATTTAAAAATTACCCTTAGCAATGAAAATAGGAAGGTCTACAAGGCAAAGTAATAAGTCCAGTATATACGTTTGGTTATCTTCCTCTGAATGAAATAGAAAATAAAGCTTGAAGAAGGAGAATCTTCCCATTTGGCATTTCTTTACTACACATATTTTTACATAAATTATTTAAGTATGAGTTTATTCATTTCTCTCTCAGTTTTTTCTCTGGTGGTCAAATGATAATTCTTTGCTTGTATAACTTCACTAATTCCATATTAGAGCTTTGCTGCATGATCAAATAAAAAGAGGTCTATGGGTCAAGAAAAGAAAATTTGTTTAAACAAACATCTTTGATGATTAGAAAATGGATAGGGAATTCTCTCCACAGTGCACCAAAGCTACTGGCATAAGTAGGTTAGAGCCAGAAGCCCCACAAGGAGAATTCATTTCTTTTTGCTCTTAACCCCATAGCAAGACATTTCCACATACTCATATGCATTTCAAGGGTAGTTATTTGTGAACCTTTCCTTTTCCTCTTTATTTTATAGAAAAATAGGTACTTTTAAGTACATATGATGTGGCCAGGAAGTTCATTACTGAGTTATTCAAAACAATGTTTTGCTTTGCTTGTTAAGACAAAATAGTTTTGTCCTCAGAGGACTGTTGAGGATATCTTCACCAGTTAAGCAAGGCATTCTAGAAAGAGTCTTTCTTAGCTATTACACCACTCCCCTACGATGCAGTTTTTCTATATTTGTATGTATTTTTCTATAATATGTATTATTATAGTGTGTATTTTCTATAATACCTCGGGGGGGAAGTAGATTTGTGTGTTTATTATCCTTCCATAGATTAACAGTGTACCTGGGACCTTGGGATGCGAAGGCTAGGAAATATGTAAACATTTCATGGAGTTGGTAGCATAGTTCACCTTATTCTTTGGTTCACATGGTGTTCTGATTCCCATTCCCAAACAGTATTCCATCCACACTGGCCTCAGTAAATGCTTATTTGCTATAACCAATGTGATGCTTTCTCTCTTCAGATTTGTCCCTTCTGTCCTCCATCTGTCTATGCCATCCTGGAACCCGACATGTTCCAAACTATTCATGGCTTCTCTTTACCCATCCCTTCCCCTGTTCAGCAGCCCAGCAGCCACTGTAATCTAAGAAGCCCAAAATATTGTTGCCAGTGGTGACAGAAGAGCGTTGAGCCTGGTGGAGTTCAACTAATAAAAAGGCTTTCACAACGTTTCAGCCGTTGCTCATAAGTAAAGTTTAAATTTATGGCTTTTAAAATACTGAATCTAGAAGGGGTCAAGTTAAACGGCTGCTAGCAATAAATGGAATCAATACCCCACAGCATCTTGAAACAGCCAGCAAACCAAATAAACACTTCATCCAAATCCACTTGGCCCCAAATTAAAAGAACATAAAATACTGTATTTATTTGGTTTGTTCCACATCCATCAAGATCTTGCTTCTTTAGCTCTTAAAAAATCCTACCTAAGACAAGCATCAAATGTTGGCTAGCCAAGTGGCAGGACATGTAACTAACAATGTGTTTGCTTTATCTGGGAGCCACTTGTAGATGGCTACAATCACACATCAGGCAAGCGCAGGTGGGCAGGGGCCGACAACAGTCTTTCTTATGCTTACTGTGAACCTAACTCTGTGATTTGATATCCTCTGAGAAACATTGTCATGCACTAAGAAAAAAAGAAAAGGAGAAAAAGGTTTTGAATAATTTCCTTCTCCCATGTTGAACTCTGAAATTTAATGTAGATTTTACAATGAAATTAAACTATTTGCAACCATAAACTGAACCACAAGTCTGAACACCCAGAAACTGTGAACCACACTGAGAAGAGAAAAAAATCATGGAAAACTGGAAACAGGACAAACCAAATTTATCAACTTTGATGTTCTTTTCCTTCACTTAAAATTATCTAAGACACAGAAATAGCATTTGCTTCTGTTTTCTTGTGGCAAGCAGTTTGCTAATCTGTAGATGTTACTTTTCTGTTTCTAAGTCCACACATGGGGAGGAGTTGTGATTGTACTTTGTCCTGAAGCCATCTTTGTCCCTGGCAGGTATTATACAAGAGCTATTTATGTCTAAGAAAGGCCAGTGCTATTCACCCCTCACAAGTAATCCTAACATAAAAGGACTCTTTGCCTCTCTCTAATAGCTTATGGCTCAGAAATTTAAATGTATTTGTGCTTTCTGTCTTTCAGCACAAAATGTAGCTCCAGAGTAAAAAGTTATCAGGCAAAATATAGAGATGGATTTTCTGTAGCTTTGAGCTCTGCCTTGCCTCCCCACTGGGGATAATCGTGCAGTAGGGATACGGTATTGTGAATAGAAAAACCGGAGAGGATACTTCCCAGAACACGCCACTTTGGTGTGTTACCATTTCAAGATGGAGACAGTTCTCCAAATCTAGGCTCCTGGTAGGAGAGTGGTGACCTGGTTTGAAATGAGATTGATCTCATCCTCAAGAGGTGCCCTGCCTGCCTCAAAGACACTCATAGGGAACTTTCTAAGACTCTGGAACCGAACAAAGGCCATTCTGAGGTCCAAATTTTACATATAAATGCAAGCAGGTGATTTAAAAAAAATCTGAGCCAACTGGTAAGTCATCATCCCACTTGCTATTTGGATACAATGACATCTTAATGGTGTCATTGAGGAACTGTGGCAAATACCCATACTCACAGGAGAATCAACTGAAACATAGAACAGGGTACAAAGAGCCAGTCTCAAATTAAATCCACAAAAGACACAGCCCTTCAATGAATTAGTTCCCATGCAGTGCACTAGATGGCAAGAAGACAGGCAGGTACCATTCTAGCAACTTCAGATTACAGACACTGCATGCACTGTCTGATGTCTGGTACTAGAGAGGAAATGTCCTAGGCAATGGGGGATTCCAGATGTAGCCAGCTTTGGCAGGAGAGGGTGTCTGGTCACAGTACTCCTTACCGGGCAGTTCTAATTAACACAATGTTGAAGTTGAGGGCTGAGTGTGTTTAATTAAAGATATTAAGAATGAATAATTATTTTATAAAGTTTGTTAGCTTCCCGAATTTCTGGACTAAAATTAAATGGGTATTTTATGAGGAATGAGGTGGGTGAGATTTCATTCTATTACAGGAGACGTTTAGAAAAAAAATGAAATCCTTTCATTTGTTGTGCAAAAGGCACAGCTCAGTCTTCAGGGTGCTTAGCAAGTGTGGCATTCATTTTTCATTGAACTGTTGCAAAAGTCTGTCCACAGCAGCTAACTCAAAGCCTTCCCAAACAACAAATCTCCCATTTCTGCACAACTCCTCTCCATCTCACATCCTGAGAATGTCTCCGGCTTTCTCTCTTCTCAGCGTGAAGACGCTCTTGCCCCTGCTGCACGTCTGAGGGTTGCACCTCACTTCTCAGGTTCTCAGCCATCTGGGCTCTCTCCATCCCTGAGCCCCGACATTCCCTCTCGGATGTCATCTCTTGGCTCTCTCTTGCAAGTCGTCTAGTTTCTATCCTTGTTATACTGTCCAGTCAGGGAACCTGCTGGTATTATTTCCACAGTGTCCTTTCTCCCTTGTATCTGTGGGATTTTTTTTTTTTTATTTTTTTCCATCTAGCTTCCAGCCCCTAAGGCTTCCCTAGTACTCTAAGGTCACCAAATGCCTCCTAATTGCCAGATCCAATAAACTTCTCTCCGTCCTTATTTTGTTTGATCTCTGCACAGCACTGGGTACCTCTGCTTCACCCTTCCTACTTGAAATCCTATCCTCCCTTTGCAGCTGCCATGGTGCTGCCTGGCTCTTCTCAAACTGTCTGTGCCTTCCCTGTTCCTGCTCCCAGTGTTCTTTTCTGTCTCCCAAAACAAGCCTTCTCCCTGGTTTAGCCTGAGTTCCACAATGCCCTTATCCACTTTCTTTCCCTGGCAACTGGTTCAAGGGGGGTTAATAATCTGATTAAATCACTCCTCCAGGGCACCCTTTTGGGAATTGCTTTGGGAGAAAAGCGAAAACTCCCTCCCGAGGAGGAGGTTAGGAAGTCCTCCCTGTGGCTTTCTCAGGGCCCTCACCTCTCCCCTCTCCGTGGCCTGGGTACATACACCCTCCACAGCTCTGCAGGCTTCTCGCATTCTCTCCTTTCCTGGCCACTGGCAACCAGCCATGCCTTTTCTTACCACTTTTAGTCAGAAAAAGTGAGAGGAGAGAAGAAAGCTGGCGGATTGCTCAGCCCCATTACCACAATGTAGTGAAGACTAGCATCCATTGGGTACCTAGTGCCTCACAATATTCGTGAGTGTAAGCTTTCCTACAACTCCTGCAACTGTAACAGTCATCATATGGAAGATATGTGGGCACAGAAAGCTTAAATGTTCTGCCGAGACTACACAGCTCACAAGCGATTGAGCTAGAATTTGATTTCAAGTATCCTGCTTCCTGTTTTAGTATGTAAAAAGCGCAAAATACAGAGTTTTAGCATTGTAAAACTCATTGGTAGCATGTGTGTTTGCCACCCTTACTAAACCTTATGCTTTTTGAAGGCAGGGTTACATCATGGTCTCCTCTCCTCAATGCCCAGTAGAGAAGATGATTGGGAATTTGTTGTTAAATAAACTGCACCTTCCTGATTGTAGTCTAGAAAGAAGATTTGTCTTTTCTGATCCTTACTGATGTCATGAATTCTTACAGATGTGCATCCCAGTTGCTGAAAATATGTGGGCCACTCCAGCCTAATACTAACACATCCAGAGGGTACAGAGCTTGCCCTGTGAGTCAGACGTCAGAAGATGTCGCACATAAATTGTTGCATGCTTTCACCTGTATGGGCAATATTACTGTCTGTGTTTTTAAGGTGATGAAGCCGAGGCCTAGAATGAACAAAGGTCAACTGTCAGCACTCAAATGGGGCCTGTCTGACAGCAAGTCTGTGAAGTTAGCTACTCATCTAGAGGTCCCTCCACCAGCTCAGCAGGTTCTGCAATGGCCAGAATCCTCTGGGCTTCTTGTCTTATAGAGTTCCTGCACAGAGGCTTCTGGGAGGGCACTGATGCATGCTGCAAGCCACACTCAGCATCTCCTCTTACTTCCTGAGAAGCAATGTTCACCAGCAGTTCTCTGGGCCACTGGCATATTGTCCCTCTCTCCCAAGCCCCTTGTCCTTACTGCCAGCTCTCTTCTTCCCTCAAGTCCTGCATAGTTGTGCTTTGCTGGGTTCCTTTGTCTTCTCTGGAAAGCCTTCCACAAAGCCTTTTCTCGTGGAAGCTTTTCATAGGTCTGTTTTCCCTTCCTTCTACCCAGGGCGAATGAGAAAAGGAGCAGCACAAATACAGCATAAATGTCAAGGAAGAGAGGTCTTTCAGAGTCAGCTGCTTTGTTTTTCAGAGGATGCATTTCCTCCCTGGGTAGCTTGCTAAGGCTGTCCGAGTGCATAATCCCTTCTGGCTCTCTCCAAAGGGAAGGAAGGTGGAGGAGGCTGCTGGATGCTCCCCTCTCTGTGTCTGTTGCTCCAGATGCTGTCAAACATGGTTTCCTTAAATCACTACACACAGCCTATGTATATCTAATCCATGTTACACAGTTTCAGGAAGAGAAAGCAGAGGCAGCACGCTCCTCTGCCTGAGTGGACCCTCTTACTAGTTTTCTCAGACTAAAGAGTTATGTCATGGACACATCTGAGATTCACCATAGCTTCTGTCCCCCATCACTGCTGACACGTTCCCATACTGTAAACATTAGTGCCGTGTGCGTTCACATCTGAACAGCTGTACTGATGTGTAAAGACCCCTACTAAACTCTCTCCTCTTGTTCGGGTGCCAAATTGAAGTTTTTAATCGACAGCTATGTACAATGGGAAATACAGAACTCAGGGTTAAAACAAGTACTCCATACTCTCGTGCTACACTGAAGCCAGTCATTTGTAGGGAGAGCTAATGAAGGAGGCAGTCCTGACTTCTGCCGTTTTTGAACATTTGAAATAAGATTCATGAACTTCTATTCTGAGACCTTGTCCCAGTGTTCTTTGCACAGTCAGACTTCGCTTTTCATTTCCTTCTGTCTCTCCATACAAACTATTATTTTACTCTCATGGGATGCTAGACGAACAGGTTTCTCTAATCTGTAAATTCAATGGATTTATTTCCCCTCCTTCTTTTTAATGGGGAGTGAAAGAAACCTAACCGTGGCCCCAGGGTTAGCCTGGAAGGGCTCTTCATTCAGTACCTCCTCAGATCCTCTGCACTCACCCTGCGCTCTGTGAATATCATTCATAACCCTTCTCTTATGGTTAGGCATACATTCAAAAGGTACACACACAGTTGGAAATCTAGAAACAAGAAGAAACTAAACCTGAGAGGTTTGAAGTCTCATGGCACTCTATAATAAAAGAGGATAAAAATCAAGAGTGATTACATAGGAATTGTCAGAAGAAATAACATCTTGTGAAGCAACAATTCTACATTTTATCATACATTTTTGAGAGCTTTAAAATTCAGAGGACACACAGACAGCTTGTTAAGGAGCCAAGTGCAGAAGGTACTGTGTATCCTCTGTGAAAGCACATGTGTTCTGAAGAGGCCTTAAAAGTTGCATGATGAACTCTACATTGCTGGCTGGCAACAAACACTGGACAGAATAGTTGATATGACAATAACAAATAGGCCAACATAGATTCCAGAATGATTTCTATAATTATTCATCTACCCGTAACGCTGCACTTCCGAGTTCTAAAGGCAGGCACACGTGGGCAGACTCTTGGGAACAAAGGGCCCGCGTGACCCTAGTGCGGGCATGTGTGGTTACCTCCACCAAAGCCCTTGTACGCATGCGTGGGTCCCCCCCCCCCCCGTGCACGTTTCCTCAGGCCTGTGAGCACTAGTCTTTTCTAATAAACTCCTAAGTGGGTTTGTTCGCGTCTCGTGTCTTCTTCCCACTTGCGCCGGACATAACAATTTCTGATAGAAATGAAGTGGAAGTGGTGAGAGGAGCACATTTCATAGTTAAGAGCAAGAGAAAGGCACCACACATCTGTTGTATAATGTCTACCTCGGGCAGAAACAGCATATATTTTCCCTTAGTAACGTTAAAAATGATTGCTCTGCTCGTCTCTGAGCTTGAGGGATATAGTGTTTTCCTTCATCTACCAGGGAGTGCAATCAGATGACCAGTTCACCTACAAAACTCCCTAGTCTAGGGCCTGACCTATATGCTAATGTCAGTATGCTATGCTGAGAAGATATGAACATATCCTGGCTCTTGTTTCTTCTTAAACTGAAAAAGAAAAGACTCAGATTTCCTAAGGTATTATAATATTTGTGGAAACTAAAGGCAATGCTAACTTCTCTAAAATCTAATTCATGTGTGAGGGACAATTTATTAATTAAAGTGTATTTGTTCAAATATAGATGATCTGAGATAATACACACCCAGTAGTTAATCCTCAGATGTTCAATAAAGAACCAGAATAAATAAAGAATGCAATAAAGGAACACACATGCCAGGGGGCTGTAGAGCACCCAGCCCTTAGACTGTCCACACGATTCGTATGCTATCTACACAACTCTTGCCACCTCCCCTTCTACACATCTTAGTGGACTAGTGACAAAAATTAAAAATCAGATGTGTGTGCACATGCATGCGTGTGTGCACGAGTACGCGTGTGGGCCCTTGCACATGCATGAGCATGAGGAGGTCTCAGGACAACTTTCTTTCTCCGCCCCCCACTCCAGTTCTCAGGCAACGGCAGCGAACACCTTCAGCTTTGAGATCTCTCACTGGACCCAGAGGTGATTTAGGGCAGCGTATTTACAAATGTGAGTCAGCGTCTGCAGACTACAGCATGAGCATATGGGCTGTGAGCTCAGCGCTATACCTAACGCACAGTAGAAACTTCACAGGGTGTGGCTAAGGGGGGTGTGACTGACTGATGGAATTGTGGCATAAACAAATGGAGTATGCTCATTGTGCAACGTCACAACATTTAAATAAGACATTAGCACCTGATTTAGGAGGAGCTCGCAAACTCGTGGACAAATCCACTTTATATTTTACTCAATAATTCTCCTTTTGATTCATTCCAAATAGAGAGCACTGGTTCCCTGGCAGATGCTTCCTTACATAATGGTCTGTGTGTTCTCCACCTTTGTGGAAGGAATCTGGTCAATGAACGGAAACGGCCTCCACGAAGGCCGGCCTGCTGGACACATCTGCTCCTCTCTGGCACTGCTCAGAGCCAGTCCCCCTTTCGCTAACAAGAGTGAACACTGTCCCCGAGATAACAGTGGGGTGGGAAGTCACAACCCCATTTCCCAATGGTAAAGGGACTCGGCAGCTGAGTGAAGCTTTTATATATGAATAGTTAGCTAAAACTGTTAAAGTGAAATTTAGGTTAAGGGAAAACATTGAGGCAATCAACACAATTTAATATTCATTAAATTCCTGCAATGTATGTGTTAGTTGCTGTTCAGAGAACACTGAACTGGTTTACAGCTAATTTTCAGTGTCTACATTGCAAAACTATGTGATTTCCAATTACTTCAGGCATTTTAAGTTAAAGTCAAGGGGAGGAACCAAGACAAAACAAAGGGGAGAAATTCTGAGTTAGCTCATGCATTGTGGCTGGCTCACCTATCCAAATTCCCTTTTCATTTTATTTCCTAACAAAAATCCTGATTTTATTTAGTGAGGCAATGTGATGAGTTAAAAATTCTTATCTCCTTGTATATCCATGTTGAGTTACTATGTTATGGGTTCAGATAATCAAATGCACAAGCAGCTTCTGAGGTTACATTTCTGGAAAGTTCTGTTGATTGTTTATATTCTTCACCCTTCCTCTAGTCTCCACTTCCCTGGCTGAGCCGGCTAGAGGAAGCAGTCCTTGTAACATACATGAAGCTCGGAGCTACATGTTCTGGATGGAGGAGCAGAAAGCCAAGAGATACCACTGGGCTTTCATACGTGATTACCATGGCAACACACATGCGGGCCTGTTGACTTCACTCCTTGGGACCTCTGAGGAAAGCGAGCCTCTTCAGTAAAACCACTGTCACCTATTATCTGTAACTCAGAGCCAAATGTTTTCTAATTATTGAACAATGAATACTATAGTTTATGGTTCTTGGGTAAATATATTAAACACTGTACATTTTAACAACTGCTATTGTCGTTACTTATCACGCATAAATATGATAACGGGAAGGATGGGAATTTTATCTGACATAGACTAAGGAGGTGTTTGACAACATGGTAAATATGAATACTTTAGTTAATTCTGAGAGATCAAGCCAGATTTACTGGTTTCAACCTTTACCTGTTATTTATTAAATGCTGTGACAACAAAAACCTAATATTACCACAGAACCTAATTATAATACGGAAATGTAGTCTGACATTGTCCTTCAAGAATAATATGGTAGCATCAGCAGATGCTGATATTGGCAGTTTCTGATCTGTAGCTCCTAATCTATACCTGGGGACTGTGAAGGAGGCAATGGCACTGGGATCTACGCTATTTACAAATATTAAAATGATATTAGCATCTGCAAGGTCACATGCTTTCTAAGAGTGAATATTTCTATGTTGGATTGAACATGTTCTTCTGTGGATTGTATAGTTATGTGGCATGCAGATCAGACATTTATGCATGCTTGTATATATGGTATATTTGCATATATAGGAATGATTAACAGTCAAATGAACAGTCTATCACTTTTCTTCGTAAATGAATTCTTCCAACAAGGGTTGAAAGAATGTTTTGTCTTCAACCATAGCTGTAAATGCCAGAGAGCAGGCTCTCAAAGATTCTCAGGTGACCGCAGGGCCATTAGCAATCGCACATCTTGCTAAGGCATGATTTTGAATTATTCTGCAGGAAGTATGCCATGAACAAAATTCAGCTTTTAGAATCCTTGGGTGTGTGCTTCTTCTTGGCTTGTTGTGGATCTATAAAGGCTCTTAAGTGATTGCTTTCAGCGGTGAATACTGTAACAGACAAATGTGATGGATGGTAAAGTTCAATATCGTGCTAACATTGATTATTATTGTTTTCATCACAGCAGTCAGTGTTGACTGGTTAAGCCACCCCCAGTTCCAATGACCCCCCTTTCCTCCTTCCCTTTCCTCATCCAGAAGCATTTGCCATTAGGAACGACAATTCTCATGGCTTGAATCTGGACCGTCTCTTAGAAACTCATGTTGTGAATACTTCGTTCCAGCTTGTGAAGCCATTAGAACTGAAGGCCTGGTTAGCAGGAAATAGCTCTCAGGGACAGGGATGGGACTCAAAGGTCATATCTGCTCCTGTTTCTCTCTAATCTTGCTTCCTGTGCCACACTATGTGAGGGCTCTACTGCTCCCTCAGCTGCCACAGGACTGCTCTTCCATCTCCCCACCTCATGATGGGCACAAGCCCCTCTGAAGCCATTAGTTGTAAGGAAGCTTTCTACACTTAGTTACTTCTGTTGGGTAAGAGAAAAGTAAAAGAACAATGTGCCAATTATGGGCAACAAGGGGAGCCTTTTTTGCAGCACAAAGGCCTCAGCTTGCACTAGTATGCTCTGAACATCATACAGTTAGTAAGAAGGATGAGCTCAGAGGGGAAAAAAAATTAAGCCAGAGAATCTCTTCTTCTTTGTCCAATAGTTGGTGACTTTCTCGATAACTATCATGGAAGAAACAGGCACTCTATTCTCTTCCTTATGGAACCAATAGTAGGACTTTCTGTTAATTATACCGTATGTATGCCCAACTGATGGGAATGGTACAAATTAATTTACTGCTCTATTTAGATCATTACTGTTTGCACATTCAGAAGATGTCTCTTAAAACCTGAAGTAATTATTTATTCCACTTGAAGGGAAAACATACCTATTATTCTAATATTGGTGAAAAGGACATTGGTAAACTTATAAAGAAAAATTCTTAGAAAATAATGAGTCTATGGCACCTTCCAATAGTGGAGAAGTATGTGGGAGGTTCTTAGATTGCTCAGGTCCCTTGCTTGCTTAAGTTGGTAAATACCTTTCAGGTTTCAATTTGTTTTTGTAACTGAGTTTTCTTATTAGGGGAAAAATATTTCTGTCAGTTAAAATGACTATTCCAGTTTGGTGGGAAAATCACTAATTATATCTTGTCACAAGTAATGTGTTTTTGTTTGGCAGATATGAGTGTGTGGTTATTGAGACTTACCAGTACAGGGTCTCATATGTCCTGGGAAGGCTCTAAAATATCAATAAAATTTCCGAATATAAATTCCTGAACATAAAAGTTCTTAGAAATGCTAACAAGGTGTCCACATAACTTCCTTTCTCCTTCTTGAACTTCAGCAGAAATGTAAATCTAAGCTGAGATTGGGAGACAACTTAAAACATTCTATTTAGCTATGATTGCATCATCACTACCAAAGGGTCAACTACTGAAATGTTTTATGATGCCCAAGGAACCTTTAATTATTGAGAACATGACTTTGATGTATAAAAATTTATGGTAAACTAAGTTTCTATTTAGATAGAAACTTACTCTGTCTGAAGTCAGATGTATAAATCTAAGGGTTTTGAAAAACGTGGATTTGTGAACTGAAAGTGACATAGTTTCAAAGATAGAATGTTCTTCACTATAAACTTCAGAATCCCACTTTCCCCGTCTACAGAGTAAATACTAAGTGTTCTAGCCTTGCAGGGTTTGGGAGACAGATGAATTGCATTTCTCTTATGGGCACCTGCTTGGTATCTTGTCCTTGAGTATATCTTTTATTCAAAATCGGAATTTTTTCTTCCTTTTTAGGAATGAAAGTCATCTCTAAGAAGTGTTCTAGCGCCTCATCAGAGAACTTGTTCAAGTGAGGTGATTTCTCTCTATTCCTTTTCTAGTCCCCAATATACAAACCTTCACTCATCTTGACAGGTTTGCTTGCTTTAAATGTTCACTGGTGTTTTTAGAAGGACATTTTGTTTCAGCCCCCAGCCCCTTACTTTTGACTAGTAAAAAGTCTTACAAGTAAAAATATTGAAATGTTTCCTAGGGTCTTGCTTTTTTTCTTTCTTTCCTTTTTACTTTCTGTCTATGAATTACAACTTTCTGATGCCAGTTGCTCCCTACCTCACTTGTGTTTCAGTGGTTTTAAATTAAATTTTCAGAGCTCCACTGGAGCAGGCCCAAGGCGACAACCTCCACAGGAACAGGTACAGGGGAACCACCTTTGAGGGAGCAGGTTCAAGCCAGAAACAGCTGCGGGACAGGGCATGAATCGGAGACTTCTGAGGTAGCAGCCCTGAGCCAGCGCCCTCAGCATGAGCAGCCCCAAGCAAGCAACCTCTATAGGAGCATGCCCGAATGACCCTTGGTATCACAGAGCAACCCCAGGGAGCACTGAGCAACCTCCAGGGTGACTGGAATCATGACCCTGACTGCAGCACGAGGAGCAACCATCTGAGCCTTGGATCCATTGGCACCTGGAAAATTGATCACCAGAGACACAGCCCCAACTACACCAATCAGAGGAAAAGATGGGTAGACAAGGTAAGAACACATTGAACACCACAAAAAACAACATGACACCAATAAAAACTAGTGGCCCTACAACAGCAAGACTTGAACAACCAAATATAGATGAAGCAGAAGAAAATGACCTAAAAAAAACTTTAGGAGGATGTTTGAGGCCCTAAGAGAGGAAAGGAAAAAATCCCTCAAAGAAACATAGGAAAAGACAAAAAAAATGGAAGACATCAACAAATGCCTTAAAGAAAATCAAGAAAAAGCAATCAAACATATGAAAGAAACTATTTAAGACTTGAAAACCCAAATAGAGACAATAAAGAAAACACAAACTGAGGGAATTATAGAAACCTAAATTATGAGAAAACAATCAGGAATCACAAATGCAAGCATAAACAGCAGAATACAAAAGATGGAAGAGAGAATCTCAAGCACTGAAGATAAAATAAAGGAAATAGACTCATTAGTCAAAGAAAACACTAACTATTACAAAAGGTTAACACAAAATATGCAGGAAATATGGGACACCATGAAAAAACAAAACCTAAGAATAATAGGGATAGAAGAAGTCCAACTCAAAAGCAAAGAAAATATATTCAACAAAATCATAGAAGAAAACTATCCCAACCTAAAGAAAGATATGCATATAAAGATACAAGACACATAGAGAACACCAAAAAGACTGGATTGAAAAAAAAAGTCCTCTCACCACATAATGATCAAAACACTAAACATACAGAATAAAAAAAGAATATTAAGAACTGCAAAGGAAAAAGGTCAAGTAACATATAAAGGCAGACCTATCAAATTTACACCTGACTTCTCTTTCAATGGAAACAATGAAAGGCAGGGAGTCCTGGTCAAGCATTATGCAGACATTAAGTGACTACAGATGCCAGCCATATTACTATACCTAGCAATACTTTCCATCACCATAGAAGGACAGAACAAGATATTCCATGACATAACCAGATTTAATCAATACCTAGCCACAAATCCAGCCCTATACAAAGTATTAGAAGGAAAACTCCAACCCAAGGAAGTTGGCTACATCCACAAAAACACAGACAATAGATGATCTCACAGAAGCAAATCCAAAAAAAGTAAACACACACACACACACAATACTATTACCAACAATGAAAACTAAAATAACAGGAGCTAGCAATCACTGGTCATTAATATCTCCTAATATAGATGGACTCAACTCACCTATAAAAAGACACAGGCTAACAGATTGGATACAAAAACAGAATCTATCCTGCTGCATTCAAGAAACACACCTCAACCTCAAAGAAAGATACTGCCTCAGAGTAAAGGGATGGGAAATTTTTTTCTAATCAAATGGACCTAAGAAACAAGCTGGTGTAGTTATTCTAATATCTAATAAAAGAGAATTCAAACTAAAATCAATTAAAAGAGACAAAGATGGACATTTCATATTAATAGGAAAAAAATCCATCCAGAGGAAATCTTAATACTGAACATCGATGACCCAAATACAAGGGCACCCTCATATGTAAAAGAAATACTTCTAAAACTTAAATCATACATTAAAACCCACACACTAATAGTGGAAGACTTCAACACCCCACTCTCACGACTGGACAGGTCTGTCAAACAGAAAATTAACAGAGAAATAAAGAAATTAACAGAAGTCATGAATCAAATGGACTTAACAGACATCTATAGAACATTTCATCCAAACATAAAAGAATATACCTTCTTTACAGCACCTCATGAAACCTTCTCAAAAAATGACCGCATACTAGGTAACAAAGCAAACCTCAACAGATACAAAAGAAATGGAATAACCCCATGTATCTTATCAGATCACAATAGATTAAAATTAGAATTCAACAGTAACACTAATTTCAGAAAGCCTACAAACACATGGAAATTAAATAATGCTCACCTGAATCATCAATGGGTCAAGGAAGAAATAAAGGAAGAAATTAAAGACTTCCTAAAATTCAATGAAAATGACCACACAACATACTAAAATTTATGGGACACAATGAAAGCAGTGTTAAGGGGAAGGTTCATAGCACTAAATACCTACATAAAGAAGCTTGAAAAATTCCACACTAGTGAGTTAACAGAACATTTGAAAACTCAAGAACCAAAAGAAGCAAACTCACCCAGGAGGATTAGATGTCAGGAAATAGTCAAACTGGGAACTGAAATCAACAAAATAGAAACAAATAAAAACAATACAAAGAATCCATGAGACAAAGAGTTGATTCTTCAAGAAAATCAACAAAATAGAGAAATCTGTATCCAAATTAACCAAAAGGCAGAGAGAGAGAATATCCAAATTAACAAAATCAGAAATGAAAAGGGGGACATAACAACAGACACAGAGGAAATCCAGAGAATCATTAGGTCATATTACAAAAACCTGAACTTCACAAAATTGGAAAACTTAAAGGAAATGAACAATTTTCTGGATAAATATCACTTGCCAAAATTAAATTAAAATTAGATAAGCAAATTAAATAGACCTATAACTGCTAAAGAAATAGAAACATCATCAAGTCTCCCAAACAAAAAAAAGCCCAGGACCAGATGGTTTCAGAACAGAATTCTACAATATTTTCAAAGAAGAACTAATAACAATACTCCTCAAATTGTTCCACACAATAGAAACTGAAGGGATATTGCCAAACTCTTTTCATGGGGCTATAATTACGCTGATACCCAAACCACATTACTAAGAAAGAGAATTACAGACCAATCTCTCATGAACATTGATGCAAAAATACTCAATAAAATACTAACAAACCAAATCCAAGAACACATCAGAACCATTATCTACCATGATCAAGCCAGCTTCATCCCAGAGATGCAGGGATGGTTCAACACACAAAAATCTGTCAATGTAATCCATCATATAAACAAGCTGAAAAATAAAAACCACATGATCATCTCATTAGATGCTGAAAAAGCTTTTGACAAAATGCAACATCCCTTCATGGTAAAGGTCTTGGAGAGAGCAAGGATACAAGGAACATAGCTAAACATAATAACGGCAATATACAGCAAGCCAACAGCCAACATCAAACTAAACGGAAACCAGGAATAAGACAAGGCTGTCCACTCTCTCCATATCTATTCAATATAGTTCTTAAGGTTCTAGCTAGAGTAATGAGTCAACAAAAGGAGATCGAGCGGATACAAATTGGAAAAGAAGTCAAACTCTCACTATTTGCTGATGATATGATAGTTTACATAAGCGACCCCAAATATTCAATTACAATCCCAGAGAACCTAGACAACAATGATGTCCCTAAGAGAGACATACAGGCATCTAAACTACATGTGAAGTAGAAAAAGCAAGATTTTACTCCAGAGTAAATTGGGAGCATGGGGACCATGGGAGAGGGTAGAAGAGGAGGGAAAAAGAAGGGAGGGGAGCAGAGCAAAACATTTAGCTCAATAAAAACAATTAAAATATTCAATTTTCTCTGTCTTACCTTCCTAGTAGATTTTTAGCATCCTGAAAAGCCCAGCATCCTAAGTGGCATCTGGCACCTGAAGTCACACAGCCCCACTCAGAGCCTTTGGCCCAAGTTTCTACCTTTCTTTTGTTCATCATCAGAGTCCATTTCATTTCCAAGCTGATACCCATTTTTCTACTAACACAGCGGAATAGTGTGTTTTCAGGGAGCAAGCACAGAAGCAGGTGTACTTGGTCTGTCTCCATCCTTATGCACTTTTACTCATCCATGTTTGTCACGGGACACTGTGACACCTAGCTTCTAGTTTACCTGGTGATCAAACCCCTGATGATCAGCACTTCCCACTTTGGCACAGTATTAATGAGTTCTTGCAGTCGACTCGGACACATTCTGGTGTCAGCATCCTTCGCACTGGAGAAGGCATGCGAGTGAATGATAGCTATGCTCACAGGGCTCACTCACTGAAGGCTCTGGGAGGAGAGCTGGACGGCAGTCTAGCTTTAGAAAAGTTTGATTAATAACCAACAGACTTGGTGCCATATAAAATATAGCAGCAGCCTTTTTTTTATTACAGTATTAAGAAAAACATCCTTCCTCTGGTTTAGAGATTAGATTACTTATCTTGAATGTCTGAGGTTCTTTATGATGCCCTAAGAATTCTATCTTCTTAAAGCGAAGCCCAGATGGAAGAATATGCTTACAATAGCTAGACACTAAAATTTTATATATTTTATTTACCATTATCATTTGTCTGATATATTTACTCAACATTTAGTCTTCTATCTTCCTTCTCTCTACAGGAAGCCAGCTACTAAACTGGAATCTTGTGCTGCTGATGTAAATTAAAATGAGATCAAAGTCACCTCATAGGACAGCAGAATCATTAAAATTAGGGATACCATGACATTTGCATGACATTTCTGCTTCTGAGCTTGTGTTGCTGTTCTTGCTGCCTAGAATGCCTTCCTCTCTTTTCTATAGTGATTCAAATCCATCCAAACCTTCCAAGCTCAAGCCAAATCCCTCCTTGATGAATGTAGCCCCCGCAGACCATGCCTGCTTCTAAGCCCTGTCGCCCTGTTCTCTGTGGCACAGACTGGCCCTGTCTGCTTCAGAGCCCTTCATTTATAAATGACTTGTCTTCACTGCTGCACATGTGGAACTTGTGCGCTTTCTGATGACAATTCACTGCCCATGGCAAACATTTTCATATCCTCATGGCATCTTGTGTACAAATCAGAAATTACTTCTTCTGTGGTTCAAATTGCAAGAGCAGACAAATGTGAGAGGAGCGTTGCTATCAGTGTCGGCTAAAGCGGAGTCACAGCACGGGACTGCAAGGGAGACCGAGAACGGGAATCAGAGCACTTTCTTCCAATGCAACGAGAGAAGGAGGCTTAGAGTGATTCCAACCATTTAAAACAAGCCTGACATACACATCTGTAAAATTTCAAAATAGATTAGAAGAGACAGAGATTTAGTTCAAAAACAGAAATGAATAGAAAAGAAACAGATCTCTGGAAATATAGCTGCAGATATCTAAATTCTGTGGGAGGAACACTTTTACCTTTGTTAATGCCATTAAGATTGATGATAAGATTCTTGTTGTTGAAATGCTGTTAATAGCTCTGCCTTTAAAGGCAGCTCAAAAGCAAGCCCCCAAAATGGCATGTCCCCCCATCACTCCATCACTTGTACCCTTTAACTCGACTCAGAATAACATGAAAACATGCCCGAAATACATACACACACGTTGACAAAGAGAACACAGCCATTTTCCATCACTTATTTTTTCCCCTTGATGACAATGGCTGAGAACAGATCAACTGTAGAAAAGACTTTATTTTGATGTATGAAGAAGAAAAGTAACTTAGATCTTTTGGAGCCAAAATCTTGCTCCTTGAGATACTGCAAGTGGAGAAAAGCGGCCATGTGAACAGGGAGGAAGGATGCGGTAGAACATGGCAGCAGGAACCAGTGACTTTCTGTGGTTGAGGCATCGACGTTTCTCTTGCCCACACTGACTGCTCTCAGTGCCCTGTGCTGCTCATGTGCTCGCAGGGTGATGAACAAACATCCAGCTTCCGTAACTGCAAACCAGACCCCATAGTTACATTTTTTTTGTATGCTGTTTATTGTATGCTACAGCCAGTGTATATAAAATAGTTAAACCTTACGAAACAGAAATCAATGAAGATTCAGAGAGGTAGATGTTAAGGATTGACAAGTAAAGACTGTATTATGGCACGTGTTAGAGAAGCTTCTGTACAGACTTCAGATCTAGTTCTCTTGAATATCCACTGGTTCATGAAAAGTGGTTTAAGAAACCTCAAGATAGCTGACTACAAAAAGGAGCAGACTTTCTGGGGTCTGAAGGGATTTGTACTGGAAGACACTCCGGTCAGCAGAGGGTCATGTTGAGCATTCTGCAGACAGAACAGTTTCAAGTCTGCAGCTGCCTGGGAAACCTTCACGCGGTTGAGCCCGGCCTCCAGCCGGAGCTGCTGAACCACCTTCTTCATGGCGGCGACGCTAGAGGAACCCGACATGGCGCTTGGGACAGCCGTGCCGACCCCATAGTTACATTTTAGACATAAGGGTTTATGTGGGATTAGCGGCTAGAAAACTGAATTCACACTTCTTTATATATTATGTTGTGCTGGCATCTCAGATTATTTCTTAAAACACCATTGCATCTGTAACTGAATAAGATGGTTTTGCACTTGGCTTTTTGTTCTGGGTTCCATGAAATCTCTATGTCTGGTTAAAAGTTGCTGGATTCTATCTCAGCTGCCAAGATTTGTGTAGAGGTGTCATTCCTAGAAATACTCTGCTTAGTATGTCTGGTAGACATGAAATCAATAGCAATCAAAATTACTGTTTATTTCTTGAAATAGTAGTGTTGAAGGCAAAGTGTATTTGGAAAAGAAGCTGTGCATTTTCAAAGATCTAGTAGCACAATCATATAATAAACATTTAAATTTTCTGCCTTAATGTTCCTGGTAAGTCTTTTGAAGGCCTTATCAGAGGTATAAGCTACTTGTAATAAACTTTAAATGCCTCCTCTCAAGGTATATGTTTTGTATTAGAGAAAAGTTCATAATGATAACATTCTGTATGAACAGAAGGATTTGTAAGCTCTAGTTGATAGCCCATTTAATATAAGATAATGTGCACCTAATAAAATTGACTTTTAGAAAATCCAAAGATTTGAATAATCTTTAACTTTGTTAGACTAGTATGTGACTTGCACTGACTGGGACTGAACTTAACAAATGTTTGATGTTGAAAAGAATGGAATATTCATTTTAATAATAGAACTATATCCTTTGTCACTATTTTCCTAATATGAATTGTTTTTTTTCTTTTTATACTAGAACAAAATTGTATCAAAATGACTCATTACATTGAACATCTCTTTAGTAAAGACAAAATGTGTCAGCAGCAATACTGAAAGAGGCAAACAGACAGTAACTGGGGGCTGGAGAGACAGCTCAGCAGTTAAGAGCACTGGCTGCTCTTCTAGGGGAACCTGGTTCAACTCCCAGGACCCACATGTTAGCTCACAACCATACATAATTCCACTTCCAGGGCATCCTATAGATTCTCTGACCTCTGCAGGCACCACAAGCACACACACAAGCACGTACACACACGCACGCGTGCACACACACACACACACACACATACACAGGATGCACACACATACATCCAGGCAAAATAATCATGCACATAAAGTAAAATAAATAAATCTAAAAAAATAAACAAATAAAAATTTCTTAAAAACAGTGCCTGGGATTCCACCCTAACCCACACACACCAGAAATGCTCTCGTTTGTAGGTAGAAAGTCAGTGTGAAAGCAACAGTAGTTTACTGACGCTCAGAGAAGATGAGGTGTAGAACCCTCATAGCAAAGTTGAGTCAACATCGTGCTGTTACCAACACTCCATATTGATACCAGACCTGCCAGGTGGGAAGCACATCTCTTCCATGTCCCATCCCATCCTCCCCAATGGCGGAGGGTAAGTTGAAAATTTAGGCCTATTCAAAGAAGTCTTCACTCTGCCTAAGCTCCCTGTAAATCTAGCTTACACACAATAATGCAATGAACTTTGTGTTCATAGCACGAAGGCTAATACCACAGAGCCTACTGCTGTTAGTGGCAAAAACATGGAGTGTTCCTTTATCCACAAGCAGCCTTCTGGTATCCCAACCCATGTCCCTGAATGTTGTAGTTTCTTGTTGGTCTGAAAACAAATGAGTTTAATAGATATTTTTAATGAAACTTTCAGCTTTACTATTAATAGACATAAGGGGTATGCAACCCCAAATTTAAGATTTTGTCTATGTGAAATGTATCACTAGTGTCTTAATTTGGGTTTTTATTGTTGTGAATAGACACCATGACCACAGCTACTCTTACAAAGAAAACATTTAATTGAGGGTAGGTAGCGCACAGTTTCAGAGGTTCAGTTCACTTATGAGCATTGAAGGGAGCATGCTGGCGCGCAGGCAGATGTGGTGCTGGAGCCCAGAGTCCTACATCTTGACTCAGAGGCAACAGGAAGTTAAGCAACACACTGAGTAAAGCTTGAGAAAAAAGACCTCAGAGCCCGCCCTGTAGTGGCATAGCTCCTCCAGCAAGGCCACATCTCCTAACAGTGCCCGCCCTGTAGTGGCACAGCTCCTCCAGCAAGGCCACACCTCCTAACAGAGCCCGCCCTGTAGTGGCATAGCTCCTCCAACAAGGCCACACCTCCTAACAGAGCCCGCCCTGTAGTGGCATAGCTCCTCCAGCAAGGCCACACCTCCTAACAGAGCCCGCCCTGTAGTGGCATAGCTCCTCCAGCAAGGCCACATCTCCTAACAGTGCC